>JABUQX010028948.1:30000-61540 GCA_015478945.1 Trachelipus rathkii
GACGAATTACCATACGCCGTAGCGGATAGTGGTACGGAGGAATCATATCAGTACGTAACACCGCAAATTATACCTAAAAATAAGATATAGTAGGTGAGGTTTTCGAGGAGAACTTCACCTGAAGGGGTGGAATATAGATCCTATAATCACCGTAGTATACCCGGAAGGTAGTGATGAGACTATATACCGATCTACTATTGCATATTAGGTGAGCGGTATATAGGTAGCCACTATGCGCGGTATAAAGTTGCTTCCAGGTAAGTTGTAACATAAAAAACAAATAATAAAAAGAAAAACACATAAATTATGTCAAATCAGTGAATAATTAATCTGCAATATGTGTTATTTATCAGTTGACATTTCACTTAACTGATTAATCGAGTATATTGAGATAAAAAAAAAAAAATAAACAAGCTATTTTAATTAACATCAAAAGATAATTTCAGTTAAGAAAAAATTGTTTTGATAATAAATATAACGAGTTCGTGTGGTCGAAATTTCTAGACAGCATTGGGGACAATACTTCTGGCTTCTGAGCTAAAAAGCAAACCTTGTGAGTTCGAGAGTATCAAAGTTATTGCAAATGTTTGATCTTTGATCTCATTTTTTAATATATACAACCTCGTAGATCGAGAATAAGCATCGGGGTACAACTAGACGATAGTACGATATAAGAGTCGGGGCTTATTTATTTCGGTCATATACTACTAGAGAGATACGATGAGGGGTGACTTACGTTCGCTCACTACCCTCTGTCCCTATACCGTCGAGCCTCATATAATCCACTCCACTAAAAAGGATATAATAAAATTAATGAAATAAATATATATATATACTACAAATTACGTAAAAAAAATTTGCACTATATTATAGCATACCTATCGAAGACTCGAGACGATGGCAATAGAGGTTTTTCAATGGTATACTAAATTATCGGTCAATCAAAAGTAAAACACAGCACAAGAACTCTTTAGACTTGAACATAAATTGTAAGATGTTTTTAAAAAATACCTATTAGTAAATAAAATATTTTCTCATTTTTTATTTTATAGTTTTCTTCGATTGAATGTACTTATCACTGAAATTCAAAAAATGTATATTTTATATTTATCCGGAGATAGATTAGTTATAGTTTTCTTAGTTATACATGCCTGAAATCTTTTCGGGATGCTGGCCATTATATATATATCTTCATTAATATATATATTTATAATATATATATTATTATTAATTATTATTATTTATTAATTTTACTAATACACTTTATATTACCCTATAGGTGAGCTTATATAAGACGGAGGGGTAGTGGTACGGTGCCAGTCACTTCCTAATTCTATATTTATTTTCTATACAATTCATCGCCCATCCTATATACACCTCTCCTATTATACCATATCTATTCTCTCACCAATACAACCTACTAAGTTATCTCCTACCCTCTAAATTATACCCTACACTCCTTCTAGCTATTATTCCTTATATTACTAATCATCTACCAATTTCTATTTGGAGTCTCTATATACCTCCACTTTATCTACTCCTTCTATCATACTCCGCCTCCTAACTCACTATCCTAACCACTACTACACTACTGTTCCCTATACCATTCTCTCTCCATAGATGTACAAACCATTCATATAATTCTCTTCTCCAGGGGTCTCAGTTCTTCAACCAACCCATCTTGGTTAGCCAATGCACCACTACATATGATCTCATGAGATAATACATATCTCAAAAACTAACGGCATAGCTTACAGCAGATAACCTACGGGACACAACTATTGACTGAATGCTGGTCGCAATTTTAAGTGCGGATAAAATCAATTAAATACATAACATTGGCCAAAAAAAAACACAAACAAATATATATAACACACATACACATACAAACAAACACAATAAAAACATACAAAAAAAACAATCATCTAATAATTACTATTCTTGGGGACCTAGCATTGTACAATACAAACTACATGCGAAAAAGGAATACAATTTTTTGGAATCCTCCGTAAAATCTTTTGGATAGGAACAATAAGTAAAAAACACACACACAATTACACACAAAATAAAAAAAAATTATTCGTTCAATAATATATAGTAAAATAGATGGTATTGTACATACTCACGCCAAGGATATAATTTGATGAAGCCTTTTATTGGTTTAGCTGGGTATAAACAAAATTATTTAGCACTATATAATACTCAATATGCTTATTCTTATTTTATGTAAACTCTAAAGCACACATTCCTCATAACCTAAGTGGTTATACCCTGACAACCTGCCACTTAAGGGACGAGTCGGCGGAATTCCTCGGTCCTTCTCCTACTTTCGGGCTGCAATGATTACGTGGCGTATTATGGCACTATACCTTTCCACCCCTTCCCGTGGAGCGGATATCCCGAACACAATCATCTAATATTCTGCGAATCCTTTTTTGCTGTCTTCTTATAATATCGGAGCTGATCGCGGCGGCGTTTCTCTCTCCGCCCTAATACTCTCTTAACGCCGCGCCTCATGCGAAATAAACACGGGTTCTCCCCCGGTGTTCTCACACCGAATCGAGCTCTTCACGAGCTCTACTAAATTGTCGGATTTGATGTAAATACCTTATAATAAACAACATAACTTTTTTGGTCCACTAATATACTACTCTATCAATATCCTTCACTCACTAAAGTTCCACGCACAGGCGCCTCTTGGATTTCTTGCGCTCACTTAAAGGTAAAGGGTATCATTCGCAAATATTATTCATGTTCACTTCCAATCTTGCGACCCCTATCCATTCAATTCCACCCTGTCCCGCCAAAAACCAAAACATTGCTCAAATTTTTATCGATTTCCTTAAAATGTCTATTGTTTACTTTAACACTTTTTTTCTTATACAAATTTTTCACACGGAGACAAAGTTCTCTACAGAGGACTATTTACAACAAAAATACTGGTACTTTCATTTTGGCTCATCTGTAACGCTTTTCGTATCTGTATAATCTCGAAGATATGTCTTTCTATTTTCTCTATTTGTAATTGCTATTTTTCTTTTATTTTTCATACAAGCTACAATGTTAGACACTTACACTTAAATGATTTCCATACGGGTAAACCACTAATTTTACTCGCCCTTATGGATTCCAGCAAATATAGTTTCTCTATCCATATTCTCCCGTTAGCCCATGTTGCCTCACGCTCAATACTTGACTGAATATGGATATTAGTTAGCTCTTTACTATAGACTCTAGGCTCCATTATATATATATAATATTATATTAATATATATATATATAATATTAATATATTAATATATATATATGATTAATATATATATAATATATTAATTTATATATAATATATATATATATATATATATTTATTATATAATATATATATATAATAATAATATATATATATATATATATATATATATATATATATATATATAATATTAATTAATATATATATAATATAATATATTATTATTGTATATATATATATAATATATATATATATATATTATTATATATTATATAATATATTAATAATATATATATTAATATATTATATATATTAATATATATATATATATATAATATATATGGTCAAAAATTTGTATTCAAAGCTATGTACTGATTATGGTATACTATAATAGATCATAAGTTTGACGAGTTTTTTAAATTTTTGCGATAGTAATTACCCTGTGTAATGCTAGTAAAGAAATAATATTGCAACTATTTTGATAGTTACGATATTTTTATTATTAAGAAAAAAAAGTATGATTTATTATTTTAAAGGTAATTAATATGACTATTATTATTACTTAATTTTAATATTTTAGTACATATAAAAAATGGAGGGATACATGAATAATAATAATAACAATACGAATAATAAGAGATGAGAATAGGAAATAGATAAATATAAATAAATTATAAATAAGTGATATACAATAATAATAATAATAGAAAATAATAAATAATTATAATCATGGTTCTAATATACCAAGAAAACAATTAAAGGCATAATAATTTTTTTTTTTAATCGCTAATCTCCTTGTATAAAATACAATAATATAGAATCAGACAAATAACTTTTTAAAATTAAATTGGTAAAAAATTGGTGGAAAAATTACGATCGCTTATTTTTATTTAAGCTCTAAGTGCTATGAAATGGGAGATGGCCGGATGATGGCCGGTGATGATGTTTATACATTGAGGATATGGCTTTCCTCTTACGTGATATAATTGGGTTTCATGTATTTAATGTATTTGGAGTACGAATAATGTGCACTCGATATAGATGGTCCAGCATACGTTAAATTTCTTCATAGATAGTAGACACAGTATGGTAGACTAGACGAGGAGGTGTGTCAGATTCTCGAGGCAGTAATAAACAATTCATTGAGGTGATGTGTGGAGGAATACGGTGCGGGAGAACATCTCATATGACCATGGGATTTCAACCTTTTTTTCTGTCTTCTTCTTGTTGTGTTTCGATCTCTTTCCTTTTTAATATTTGAATGTTAAAAAAATTTGTGTAAATTATAACATAAAGTGATTATAACCCCAAAAAGCTCACTCTACGGGGTAAACCCGCAAAGACTGGCAGGAGATAGCGGTCTCTCTCTGCGCTCTGGGCTCCGGAGAGGTGGCATACGAGCAATCCCGCCTTCTCATGGCGGCTCCAAGTGCGATGGTCTAACCTTGCGCTAGCGGGCACGCGTCCACTTCCGCGATCTTTCTGGTCTTTGGCGTGTCGCGGGGTTCCTCCGACAAATTTTTAACAGGGTGGTTTATGTAAAAACTAGTTCTCGCACCCTCCATGATCACCCACACGTAACGGATTTTCTTGTATGCTCTTTAAGTTTCGCATATAACAGATGAAATTATAAAATTATTCTTGTATCTCCAAAAAATAGTATACATATTTATATTTCCACTCTCCAAAGGGTTTATAATGGTGGTAGCATCGAGCGACGGGTGTGATCATGAGTGAGGTGGTGTGACCGTGGGTAATCTTCGTATTCCGGGCGCACTCGGAGCGGGATGGTCGGGGCAGAGTAACCCGCAGACACTGCTCAAACACGATCCAGAAGAGCGGGGTGTTCGGAGACCATTATTCAGGAGGGGGTGTATTAAGTTCCCATCTCCCGTCTGATCCACCGGGAGGCCGAGAGCACCGAAACTCCTTGCCATCTTTGCTGGATGTAAGAAAAACCTATTTAGTATTAAAAAAAAAAATTTACACTTCAAAAAAAAAAAATAAAAAAAAAAAAAAATAAAAAAATGATTAAATATACCCATCCTTAGAAATAATATTATTCGTGCTGATTGCCAAATATTAATATAATTTGTTATTTACTGATGGAAATCTGCCGTTCTCTAGCTACATTCTGTGAGAGAAATTAAATATAAAATAAATCTATATATACTATACATCTATATATTATATATATATATATATATATTAATCTTTCATAAATTTTTTATTTAATTAAATATTATTTATATATATATATATATTATATATATTAGCGGGTTATAAGCCTCTAGAAGAGGCACAATCCATATCTCAAAAAAACTACAACAGCTACTAATAAAATAAAGGAATATCCATTGCTGGAATGTATATACTGGAGTTACAATAATTTATAGTGGCGGAAAAAATGTAAAAAATAAATAAAAAAATAAAATAATTAATTATATATATATAATATATATATATATATATATATTATAATATATATATATATATTATATATATATATATATATATAATATTATAATATAATATATATTAATATTATAATACTATATATTATATATAATATTTACAAAATACTATTCATAATATAAAACTAAAATTATCAATACATCATCGTACATACTAATTATATATAAAAAATTAGGCTCTAGTAATTAGAAGTGTTTGCCTTCTACACTAATTTATTCGTTTCAGTCACACATTAATAAACTTTCTGGAGAATCAAGTCCGTAAGGCTCAGCATTGACACCAGCTAGGGTAATCACTTCAATTATGGTGAATTATTCAGGGTTGAAATGTTTGAAATTAATAGTACGATCTGATATGACAATTAATAAAAAATATAAAAAAAAAAAATTATAATTATGGGTTTAGGCGTAGAGAGATGTAAGATGCGATGTATGAATAAGACGGCGCATAATTTAAGAAACCCATATCTCTTCACATAGGGATTACTCTTTTCAGGACACATCATCAAGTTAATACTGACTTTCATATAGTACATTGTTTCTGATCTCTTAATTATTTTTGCACATATAATAAATGAGATATATACCAAAGTGAGTATATATCATATACGGCACCGATTATGAATGGATGGACTAGGTCTTCGGTACCTTTACCGGTAGAATACTATCGGAGTTATAGGGTAGGGACGAATTACTACCCTTACCGGGAGGGTATTACTAGTAGAATCCTATACCCGCTTATTGGTATTATTATATATGTAGGTGATGTTCGACGGTGAGGGGGTTTCCTTAGTATCTATCATCGGCTACCCTTAACCCTAAATATATATAGGAGGTATTGTGTGGTGATGATACGTCCCGTATGTGTGCTATGTGTTTTTGCTCGTGCTTCGATGAGTGCCCTCTTATGATAGATCATAAATGTGTCTCGTGAATTGCTTCTTTACATATAACTAATTACATACTAAAATAAATACAACGTTCAACAAAAGACATTATATAACGAGTAAAAAACTCTATTAAAGAGGTTCAGCACAGATATTGGTATTGCAATAATATTTTTATATATACTATTATATATTTTATTTTTTTATAACATTTACACATATTAATTTCCTCAAATCAAAACACTTTTACATTTAGAAGTATATTGTATGTCATAATTGGCTATTTTTGTAAATATGCTCGACTATTAGCTTTTAATATTCACGCTCTCTCTCCTCTTGAGAGTGAGTGAAAGATAATAGTATATATCTTTTTTCTCTTAATCTCTATCATGTCTCTCATATCTATTTTTTTTATCTATTAGTATTTTGTATCATACACGTTGCATTATTTAACGTTTAAATTTTTGAGTCCACCACTATATAGGCGTATCTCTCAAGCATAATGTAATATTACCTTTTCCCCGGTACGCCTGTAAGAAGAAATATACAATAATTCCGATCAAAATTATTGTCTCGCAGACTATTTGTTGGGCAATATTATTAGTTGGCCTTAAACTTATACTAGTGGCTACTATAATTTATATATATCTATATAATAATACCTTTTGTGGTTTTTATTAGTTATCAATACTTCATTAGCTTAACTTGATAAAAACAATTGATATATTAATATAATCGCTGAAAAATTACACTATAAACGCTGATTATAATCTACTTTTTATTTGTACTATAAAGAATGTGAAAGAAAGAAATCTTTTTAATATTTTAAAATATTAATCATTTAAATATAATCACGTATTTATACTATATCAGATAAATAATTGATCTATATTATACCACTATGATTATTACATTATTATAATTATATATATATGATCCACTAAAGGGTTGGCTATATATATGAACCTATTTATCGGGTATTATAAGTTTCTCAAGTAGTCTTATATTTCTATTCTAATCTCTCCACCAGAGTGTCTAAGCTCATGGGTTTATGCACTCCAACAAACACTTTAGATGTCTCAGATAAAACAAATTATATATATATGTAGAATTCTAATTTGAATGACTCTAGAAGTAATATTGTAGATGTGGTACTCGATATATTATCTAATATAAAAATACTTTTTATATTATATTTATCTTCATTAATACAACTCTTAATAGTAAGTAAATATACTCTTAAATGTTTAAATTTTGCTTAGAATCGGAGAAGATGTCTTAAAGCATAGCAAGGCCTTTTCTTGCTCAATAAATTTTAATTCTTAATTGATAGATGAAGGGTGTGAGAGAGAGAACGATAAAAGTTTACGAAAACATTCGATGATTAGGGGTGTCATTTGAAATAGAATCTATTTGCGTTATACCTTTATTCGATAAGTATAATTTAAGGGGTTATATACTATTTATAATAATAATATAGGATATATTTTTTATGTGGGGTATATTATAATAAACTAAAATAAAATGTTTTTTATATATATTTTTAAATTATTTTCTAAACTCCAGCACTCCAGGTTACGGGGTACGGAGGGCCCGCCTACGTAGTATAATAATATCGGTGGTATCATCAATTTACGTTTAAAAAATTATAAAATAATAAATAATATTATTATTATCTTATACCATATATATATTCGTTAGAATCAAGCGTTTTATGTTATCAGAATATTATTTGAGGAGTGTGAGAAAATTGTCCGTACATAAAACTATATTTTAATTTATATTTATATAAATATGATAATTTATCATATTTTTATTTATATTTATACTTTCCTAGCATTAAATAATGTTCTCTGAATATTCATAAATAATGTATCCAGTCTTTTTATTGTAGCTATTTATATAGCTAGTTTTAAATTAAAGGTTCACTTAATCATTAGTATGTAACTTATATATAATTAATTATATAATATAATTATTAATTATATCTACCTTAATATATATTATACTTAGCTTATTACCTTATAATTACATAATATATATATATATATATTATTCTATTATATATATATATTAATATATATATTATAATATATAATATATCATATATGATTGCTTATATTTTTCATATTAATTTACTCGACAGGGAAATGGATCTCATCAACCGAATTATCCACGAACTTTTCAGGCTGTCTCAAATTTAACGTCGAAACATCAATTTCTTAAAGTTCGACAGGATCTTTAGCTTCGAACTAAAGCTATCTTGGGTCTACAACATTTTTTCTCATAACTCTAGTTTCACCAAAATCGTTCGACACATCACATATCATAATAATCCCATTAATTTAATCGATACATCTAATTACGTAATTCATCGATTAATCACATATTAATAAAAATAAACTTCAGAAGGTGTGTCAAAACGTTACCGACACGGACTTACTTAATACTATATATTATATATTTCATTATTAGTATATCATCTATATATATATTATTATATATCATTATATATATTTATTACTTATATATATATTATTTATATAATATACTACTATATAATCAATATATATCTTTATATATATATATATATAATATATATTATTAATATATATATATATATATTAATATATATATATATTATATATATCATATTATATTATATATATATATATAATTATAGTATATATATATAAAAATATATCTATATTATATTAATATAATATATATAAATAATATTAATTCATATATATATATATACCAGCTAACAAATATGTGAATTTAAAGGTCTTGCTGAACAGCTCCGGGGGGGACAGAAAGCAGTTGCGGGCCACAGATTATCTAGACTCTACTTGAGATAGCACAATACACTGAATCGGAAGGAGAGAGGGACGTAGAGAATACAGCAATAGATCAATGGGGGGATACTAACGCCGACCATACAAATTATCAATTGAGTGTGGGAGTACATCGCGAGTCAGGAAAGGGGGAATTAGTCTACCCCGTAGTTCCATGAGAAAGGACTAACTATAGTATCAGACAGAGATATTTACACGTACATATTGCCAATCTGGGGGAGTTGAGGAGAAGTTTAAAAGGAGATTTACACCTTGGTGTTTTATACATATATTTATTATATATAGATATATAATAAACTATCTTCATTGGGACAGATATTAAATTAATAAATAAATAAAAAGTAATAAATTAATTTATCTAAGCTGTAAATTAAAGGGTATGGTGCAGGCGGACACTCGAAGATACTACATATGGGGAAGCTGTATATATCTGATTATATATGTATAGTAAACAAAAATTATTAACTTGTACAAAATTCGTCTGACTACAATTTTTTTAAAGCTATTTGTCGAACTATAAACGAGTTATTTAAGGTATAGACAGAGCTTCTAAAGGGTTGAATAAATCATATATATTGTCGACTACATTATCTGACCTAGTCGACACTTTTATATCATCACTGTATCTGATACTAATCTATATGTTTATCTACCTAATGCCTTACTCATATATTTATATATCACTATTTATATTTATTATATATATATGATATATATCATTATATATATCATATATATACTATCTATATATAATATATATATACTATATCATATGAGGTAATTAATATATATACCTTGGGCACTATTTAATTATTACACTCATTTCACTTACTGAATGGTAAAAAAGTAAATAATAGAAATCAATATCTTAGACAAATCTTCTCATTTTTAGTGACCTCTATCTATCATTATAAATTAAGATATCATATTAGCATAATTTTAGTATACCTTCCGCTAAATAGATAATATTATCGAATATATTACTTGAATACACGTATTATTTTATCATTCTTATTTTATTTACGCTAAGCTATTTTTATCTACTGCTAAAAAATAGAAATATGAGGATAATCAAATATATATTATATATATATATATATATATAAATTATTATATAAGTCCTCTTATCTAAGCAGCTATAAATCCTGCACTTAATAGCGGCGGTAGTGTACGAGATATAGTCATTAGCTGTTACGCTTAATTCATACTTTCTCGATATCGCAACAACATTCCCAACCTCCTCCATTATATGATATTCTCTCTATATAGACTATCTGCACCTAAAGCCCTTGCGATCACTCACATCTCTATATATGCGTAGGAGCGTCATTCTCGGTTCATCCTTGTATATATATATATATAATATATCTCAAATTACATTCTTCTTTGGTCTCCCCTCTCCTCTACACTTACAGCTTAATTACTTAAGTCACTCTAATTGTTATTTCCGCCTCCAACTCTCTAACCACCTCTGTTCCTCCATTCTCCACAGATGATCCAAAACATTCTTAACACGATTCCTACGTTTTATCTCTAACTGAATTCTAATCCTCAGATATCTCCAGATAATTTCACTTAATCCAAATTATACTATTCGTTCGTCTTCTTATAATTCTTTGTTTTAATCTCTATGTCATAATTGAATTTCCTAAATCGAACTCATCTACGGTATATATTACACATAAACCCACATAGCTCACTAGTGCTATCATCTCAGTAACCCTTTCATCCTCAAACACTATTAATCAATACTTATATCTTACTCTTGGACCTAGCATTAAATATTACCCCCAATTAGAGTTTTCACTCAACACTAATATCTATATAGTAGCCATATTAGCGGAACTATCAATTTTTTCATACATACTTTATTTATATAAGCTAATTTATGATGATATAAATAATATCCCCCCTTTCCATAATTCTCTTCAGCACACTACAATGCTTACTACTCAATCTCTCTATCTCACTACTTATAATGTCGATATATTATCCTTACCTAATATCTCATCTACCCTCCACTTCTTGCATCGCGCAACAGCACACACTCGTACCTGACGATGATAGATCAAGTGCAGGCCTAAAATAATAGGAAGATATATATCACATCTTACTTATATAACATTGAATTTAATCATAGCACACCTCCTATCTACTAGATCCTCATACCCTAGGAATTTTTGACAAGTTATCCCTTACAATTTGCGACATGTTTCCCTCATCCTTCAAGTTACACTATATTATCACAGGGAAAATTACTACGATAAGAACAACGTTTCACTTACCTTTATCACTAGTGGATCTCTGACAATTTATAGTTACCCCCCTTTCAAGAATGCTTCCTTCACATACGCTACATCCGTACTCTTTCACTATCATATATTACCAAAATACTACAGGAATTGTGTGATCTGAATACTCTACGTCCATTTAATTGCTGCGATAGTGGGACATCTGCGGAATATTATTATATTAAATCTATTCCGGTATAAACAATTTTACTTTACACGTGCTCGCGATATACTATCACACACCTCAATCATTGAGAGAGTTCACTATCTGCACCACTGGTGCGGTGCGATAGCGGCAATCCACTCTATTTGTATTGAAATTAATAGTTTAGTAAATCAGATGAACATAAAATATATTTCGATTAATTTTTCTGTTTCGCATTATTTATCATGCTAACATGGAGTCAAAACTTAGGAATACCTAGCTAGTGAGCTCACATCTCCTTCTCATAACATGTAAACTTCTGATAAAACTAGAAGAATACCAACAGTGGATTGGGAACATTTCCTATCGACAAACAAATTGAAAAAGAGGTCATTCCTCTACGTGGGGAAAACTCTGCTCTTCTTCGCGTCGTATCCGTCCTCTGTGATGTCGACGGCCTTACATATAAACATTTGCATGAACTTTTTGAACATACCTGTCCAGTAATATATTTGCCTAACTCCGTGTATATATTCACTCGTCATTTTCTACATTAAAGATATGAAATAATCATTAATCTTGGAACCATGATAGGTCCAGTAAAGGGTTCCGGAACACTTTTATCAAAATGTTATATATGAACCCCTAATCAATATCGAAGAGGGTCGTGATACACATTATGATCATATTTTAGATATATTGAGCCCTACCGCGTGAAGTCTAGATGGCACCATATTCCTTATTAGAATTTTTTCTTTTTTCTTCAGCCCACTTCTTTTGGAATGTTTATTTTAGTCATATTATATTTTATATATATATATATATATATATATATATATATATTATATATATATTATATATATATATATATATATATTATATATATATATATATAGATATATTATATAAATATATATATATATATATATATATATAGTATCTATATATATAATATGTTATATAGTATATATATATATATATATATATATATATAGTATATATATATATATATATATATATATATTATATATATATTATATATTATATATATATATATATATATCATATATAATATATATATATCGTATATATATATAGGTCAGCATCCGAAAAGGCAAGGCATGTAACTAAAAAACTATAACAGGTACCGAAAATAAATATCATTTTTAGTTAATCAGGAGAGTTTTTGCGGAAATTCAAAAAAAAAAAAAATAAAGCTGTTTTGGTTATTTAAAAATTGTTAAAAATTGTTGAAAAATTACTGTTTTTGAACTAAAATCAAAGTACATTGATACCTCCCGAGTATGCACGGATAGTTGCCAAATGTTATTTTTTTTTTTAAAACGGACGACATACCCTCACGCGTAAACAGAACGATTAGATAGAGTCCGGGTTCTCTCGGCCTACCGGGGAACGACGGAAGGGGAACTTCGTCCCCCCTCTGTCCCTCCGTTCGGCTCGAACCCCTTAAAAAGGAGTATAAAAGAAAAAATACATATTTTCTGCTCTCGGCAAAAACGGTATTCGGGCAACTTTTGCTCCCGAGACTACTGCAGCTTTCAGGGTCAATTCAGAAACTTGGCGCTATTTTCGGTACCATGATATACAAATTTTAAGGAGTTATTAATAAGAGTTAGAATAAAATAAAATTTTTTTTTAAGTTTCTCTCGATGAAATTACTTCCTGAATATCAAAAATGTTATTTTTCTTCCTGTAAATGTTATAGTTTTCTATTACAGGATGCCTGAACTCTTCGGGAGTGCTGGCCATATATATATATAGTATAATATATATATATTAATATAATTTAATATATATATATATATAATAATATATATATATATATATATATGTATATATATATATAAATATATATATATATAATATATATCATATATATAGTTAGTATGGACAGCCTCTAGAAGAGCCACAACCATTCTCAAAAACTATACAAACAGCTTACAGAAAAAGGAATCAATTGCTGAATGCTTTGGTCCAATTTTATGCGGAAAATGTAAAAAAAAAAAAAAAAAAAATTATATATGTATATATATATATATATTATATTATTTATATATATATATATATACTATATATATTATCTTTATATTATATATATATAGTAATTATATACTATATATATATTCTCAAAAACTCACAATAGCTACTAGAGAAAAGAGAATAATTTTTGGAATCTCGTTAAAATTTTGGATAAGAAAATGTAAAAAAAAAAAAAATAAAAAAAAATTATGGGTTAATAATTATAGTAATATGATTAGACGGCCTATTTAGGACCTTTTATTTGTTACTCGTTAAAATAAATAGACTTTCTATTAAATTTTGCTTTTTTTTAATTTAAGCTAAAGAATAACGCTCAAGGGTATATCCGCACCGATGCAGGAGCCCGGGGTCTCTCGTGCCTTCGGGGACCTACGGGGTTAGGACTTAATTCCCGACCCCTCGGGGAGGGTCTCCGGAACCCTCCCCTACCCGCTTTTGGTATTTGGGTGTCGCGGGGTTCCTACGCCTCCCTAACGGGGTATGGGAATAATGGCTCCCCCTGTGTTCCGCCTCGGCCGAGCCCTAAATTGACCGTGAAATATCCTTTACGCAAATAAATTATATATATTACTATGGTTCCAAGCAGCCCCGAAAAAAATAGGCATTGTTGTTTTAGATTTTTTTTTTTTTTTTTTTTTTTTTTTTAGCAGTTTTTTTTTTAAGCATAAAATTTTACAAGGATTCAAAAATGTATTTCATTTGCGCTGTAGGCTTTTTATAGTATTTCGAGATAGTGAATTTTTTTTTTTTTTTTTTTTTTTTTTTTTTTTTTTTACAGTTTTCTCGTTAAAATTTTGCCAGGATTCCAGCAATTGTATTACCTTTTCCCGGTAGTGTTGTAGTTTTTTGAGAATTTGATTGTGGCTCTTCTGAGGGCCTGGCCTATATACTATATATATATATATTATATTATATATATATATATATATTATTATTATATATATATATATATATATATATATATATATATATATACTACCCATAACTATATATATAATATATCTAATATATATATTATCTATATTGGTCGCTCTCCAGATTTCGGCTGAACTGTTTCTCAAAAACTTCGATAGCTACATAAACACTAAATCGCACTAATTTGGAAATACGGCGACATAATTTTAATGTCAGGAAACCAAACAATATTTTAACTAATTTTAATTTACATCCTTAGTAACAATCAGCTAAATCACACATCTTAACGCTTAGCAATGAGCGTTCTGCTCTTGGCACGCAAATCATTAATTTAAAACATAAAGGCAAACTACTATACTTAGGCCTTGCTTACTCTTAAAAAAATATACACATTTTTTTTGTCATCCATTTCAGCTATTTTAAGGTTCAACTTTTAAATCATGACTTTTTTCGTGTATTATTAAACCTAAAAAAACATGTTTTTATATTTTCTTTTACAATTATTTCCACCAGCATCTCACGGGTGGGGGGTCGAGGGCCCCGCCCCTCGTAGATAAACTCGTGTACCCATCAATCATCACACGACGCTTCAAAAAATTAAAAAACTATATAATCTTTCTTCACTTCCAATACACTACTTCCGTAAGACAGCGTCTTTGTCTCACGAAATATATTATGGACACATCGCACAGAATTGCTACGCTAAATAACAAATACTCTCTTCATTTCTTTCTTATCGCACTTCATTCTCTCAATTTCTTCTTACTTTCCTGATTAAAATGTTCACCTGATTTCAAAAATGTATTCGTTTTTATGTAGCTATTGTAGTTTTTAATTCAAGGTGTCACCTAATCTGGAGGCTGACCTTTATATATAATAGTATATATATATATATATATATAATATTATATATTGATGATATAGTATATTAATTTATAGTAGTATATATATATATATATATATTTATAGTATATATATATATATATATATATATAGATATATATATATATATATATATATATATATATATATATATAATAGATTCTTCTTTCTACCAGTTACAGATGATATATAATATATATATATATATATATATTATATAATATAATATATATATATTATTATATATATTATATAATTATTATATATATATATAGTATATATATATTATTAATAATATATATATATACTATTATATATATATTATATATTACACATTAAAATATAAATTTAAAAGGTCTGTGCAAAAATCCATGTGCTACGTTTTCAGCGCACAATTTTCACACGTATCTTGAAGAATAGACACATGAAGATCGAGTGAGCGAGAGTGAAATAACATAGACGTAATTAGGATATAGGGAGTCCAAAATTTTTTTAGCACACATGAAAAGCTTCCTTTTTGATACGGTAGCTACTGTATAAGAAATAAGCCGAATTGGAAGTTTAAGGGCCATTTAACTTTTTTAATATTTATTTGAATAATTGTGTACAAACTATCTTCCAATTTGAACAGATATTCCTTATATCTAAAGTTGTAATTAAAAAATAATTAGCTTTTTATACGGGTGTGGCGGCGGACACCTAGCACCTAATGGGCAGGAAACGTCCCTGATATTATATATATTATATATCATAGTATTATATATATATATATATATATATAATATACTATATATTATATATATATATATTATATATATATATATATATATATATAAATATTTATATACTATATATGGTAATTATCCCTTGGCATAATTTATTCCATTGATGGCATTTAAGAAAAAAATAGATTAAACCTATTTAAAAAAATTTAATTTTTTTAGCTTTTCGCCCCTTACACTTAGAGGGACTCTTCGGAAAACAATTTTAGCCCTTAAAGCGCCTAAAAGTAGTTTTATCTTGAACTGATTTCCTCTTTTATTCGCTATACTAGCAGTTTTTTCCTGTAAAGACAGAAAAGGAATCAAAATTCCTGAATACCATTAAACGAAATAAAGCGCTCATTTGGCAACTTTTTATAATCAGGAATATATTTTAGTCGAGGTCCCCGTTGGATAGTCGCACATTCTGCCCTCGTGATGATATGCAGGTGTGTTGCCAAGCCTGGAGTATTTTTCTTATAGAGAAACTTGTCTGAAAAAATATTATTTCAGTACCCAGGTAAGAAATAAGTTATTTACAGTCATTATTGTTATTCAAATGTTTATCGTTTAGGTTTTATTACTAAAAATGTGTTTCAGAATTCAAATACATATTCGTCGTAGGCTACTACTTTTTGTTTATCTTCCTGATCAGTATTGAAATTCACGAACTATAAGTATTGTATATTGTTGTATAATATAAAATGTATAATATATGAATGGAAAGGGCGTTCAAAAGAACCAGAGCCTGTAGATTCTCCAATTTCTAATTTTTTCTATTTTTTTGATAATATATATATATACTGTAACAGATACTCTACCAACTTCTGGAGGACAAAGAACTGTAATGACGCGTGATAGATGGGAGGAGATAAAGAAATATATTAATTTCAATGATAATAGTAAGCAACTTCCTAGAGATCACATGAATTTTGACAAGTTATTTAAAATTCGACCATTTGTTGACATTTTACAGGAAAAAGTTAAACGAAGAACCCCAAGTTCAGAATTTTTATCACTAGACAAGCAAATGATTCCCTTCAAGGAACATCACTCATGCTAACAGTATCTTCCTAATAAACCAAAAAAATGGGGATACAAGGTGTTTGTGCTCATTGGGGATACTGGAATTGTTTATAATTTCGAAATTTACTTACACAGGTAGGATAACAAAACTTGAGGAGTTTCCTGACATTGGGGATAGCGGAAATATTGTATTGAAATTATGTTCAGTAATACCCAGAATGGAACATTACAAACTCTATTTCGATAATTAGTTTACTGGTATCGCATTATTATGCGAGCTAAGCAAATTAGGAATACAATGTGTTGGTACTGCCCTCCTAACTAGAATCCAAAATATTGAATTTCCATCAGACAAACAAATAAAGAAAAAGGGTATAGGGGAACTGTTGTTGCGCGTTCTGCTGATGTCGACGGCATCAGCATAACTGCAGTGAAGTATTTTGATAAACGTTCAGTAATATTTTTGCCAACGTATGTCCCGATTTTTCCCTTACAAGAGATAATGAAATATGATAAATCCCAGAAGAAAGATGGGCCAGTAAAGGTTCCCGAAATTTTCAACTTATATAATAAGCATATGGGAGGGGGGTGTTGATAAACTTGATCAAATGATTGACCTATATCGAAACACCGTAAAGTCTAGGAAATGGTACCATAGAATTTTTTTTCCATTTCAGGGACATGTTTTGTGCCACCTCATGGCTTGAATATAAAAGAGATTCTTTAGCAAATGGAATATCTTCTAAAAATATAAAAGGATTATTAGATTTTAAAATTGAAAATAGGGGAACATCTTTGTAAAGGTGGTAAGTCCTTAGACAAAAAAAGGGGAAGACCCTCTGGGTCTGTTGACACAGATTTTCAGGCAAAAATAAGAAAAGGACCAGCAAAACCGATACCCTGCTCAGGTGTAAGACTTGATAAGGTAGATCACTTCCCTGAATACAGTGACAAAGTTATAGGATGCAAATTTCCTGGGTGCAATGGCAAAGCAAAAGTTTTCAGCAAGAAGTGTGTGAAGTACATATATGCTTCACAACAAAACAATTGTTTCATGAAATTCCATCGTGAATATTATATATATATATATATATATATATATATATATATATATATATATATATATATATATATAAAATACTATATATATATATTTATATATACCATCGTATATATATATATATATATATATATATATATATATATATGAAAGCTACCTGATTCAAAAGTTTAATTTTTGTAAAATAATTTTTACAAGAAGTTTATTTTGTATACATTATTAATTCCACGAAACCTAGAAATAAATTGAACAAAAGAAATAATTCCGTTGTTTTCGTAACCTACAATATGAATAAAACAAATATTATAAACTAAAATCTTCGAGAAAATATAGGTTAAAAATTGAGGAAAAAAAGCATCTGTGTGACGAATATGTATTTGAATTCCGGAACCCCCCCCAAATAAACTAAATACAAATATTAACATTTTGCATTATAAATACATTTATTATGTTATAAGAAGATTAAATTTAACAAAAAAATTTTTTTTTTCACTCCGAAAATAATTCTGACGTTTAAGGGTTAAATTCGAAAAAACAATCTAGATATCTTAAATGCAAATCACTGGAAGCTAATGGAGAATATAATTAGATTGCTACAACCATTTGAAGAATTAACTAAAAGAGCGAGTGATGATGATGTAGATTTATCTTTTGTAATACCTGCAGTTAATGCATTGCAAAATATTTAGCCAAAAACTTGGAAAGATAGCGGTGTAAAAAACTATGAAAGATGAACTTTAAATTCTGTTACTGAACGTTTTGGTACCATTAAAAAGAAGAAACTTTATGTACTTGCAACAGTTCTAAATTCACAATACAAATTAGCTCCCTTGATATTATTCATCAGAATAAAATAAAATTTATGCTCAAGTAAAACTTTTTATAAAAGCTAAAGAAAATATTACATTAAGTTCAGATTCTGATGATCAAAATGATCAGTCTCATACAGATTCACATGAAGAATCTAAAATGAAACGGTTTAGTTTTAAATCTTAGTTTGTTAAAATTTAAAAGCTCTTAATAATTTAAAGATTAAGGATATGTATCATAATTTTTAGTCTTTTGGAGTCAGATATGGCATGTAGTTTAAAAAGTTCTTTTCCCAACTTCATTTACCTATTTCTGTATTGCATTTTGTAAAGCTAGATTTATCAAAAGTGTGTTTTTGTTAGGGGTAGTCATTTTGAATATCAAACCCTTTTATGTTGTTTATCAAAATAATTAGTCAATTTAGTAAAAGGTATCATATATGCCTATTCATATTATTATATATTATTATAGTTATAATAATAGTTATTAGTTTGACTTATTATCACTACAACAAAAATATTAAAAATAATTTTTTTTACAGTTTTTTGTATGAATCAGTTCTTCTAAATAAATTTATTCATTAAATGTCTCTACTATTTCTAACTGAATTATAACTATTTTTGTTTTCAAAACTACCTTTTAAAATATAGGTCTCCGGCCGGAGAAAGCTGGAGACTAGTGGTCTCCAGCCGGAGACTGAAAAGGCCGGAACTCCGGCCAAGCAGGGGCCGCCGGCGGAGATCATGAGTATCCCTTAATATATATATATATATATATATATATATATATATATATATATATATACATATATATATATATATATATATATATATAGTGAGATATATATATATATATATATATATATATATATATATATATATATATATCATCATCTTCCTTTTATTTTCCTCAAGACTGGGGTAAGGTGCGTGACAGCATCGGAAACAGAAAAAGTAGTAGAATAATATGACACAAGTTGGAAAGAAAGTCCAGCCTTATCGCCCCTCTATACCTATTAGCGAGAACTCGTCTCAGTCAGAAAATCCATCCTAGAGCTTCATAGGACCGCAGTGACGGACTCCTCACTATGGCATATGGGTCAGTGTGGGTTCATCCCTTGCACCAGGTGGGCCACAACCATACCCTCACAAAAACCCCCCGCCATTCTCCATCATGCACCTTTTTCGCCTTCTGCTAAACCTTTACATTTCTCCCGCAGACATTCCTTTACTGACCTCAATCCACCTTCGTCTGTCTCCAGCCGGTCGAATCCCCAACACACCCCACCACTATACATCCGCTTAACCAACCGACTCATCATTCATCCTTTCCACATGACCTCGCCTCCCCTTCAACGTACTTTCATTTATTCTCTCATTTATCCCTTTCTTCACACCACCACATACCACGTTCACCTGATTTTACCACCTTTCACACCTCACACGCCCTGCAGAATGTCCATCTGAACATTGAACTTAGATCTATACCTCTTTATTTCAGAGACCATAGTCTCTCACTACTATAAGACAATACAGGTAAATAAATATACCCTCGCGACCCTAGCGCACTCCCGCTAAGCTTAGTCCCTTTCACATCTCACCAACGATTTAATTGCATCTGCCACCTCTCCTGCCCTTCACAACTTTCCCTACTACACTCTGCATCATCCGTTCCCTTTTCATCCAAATTATATCCTAAATTCTTAAACTCAGACACTTGTTCCAGCTGCTCTCACCATTCAACATAACTTCATACCGAGGACTGTCCCTCACTCACAACCATAACCTCACTCTTATCAACGTTTACTTTCAAACCCTCCTTACACACCACCTACAAATCTCTACCAATCCTCCCAAACTCTTCAGATTCTCACCACACAAAACCAAATCATCCGCATATAATTTGTAGGACACCCTGCAGATCACCCTCCATTCTCCATCATTCTAAATACCCATTTCCCCTATGCCACCTCTATCTTCTAATCTCTTTTCTCTCAAACCCCATCCATCTACAAATTGAATAACCAAGGAGACATAACACATCCCTGCCTCACTCGCTATTAATATTAAACCAATATATATATATATATATATATATATATATATATATATATATATATATATATATATATATATATATATATATATATATATATATATATATATATATATATATATATATATATCGACAAAGTAATTAAGTATATGATTTTAACTTTTTAACTACACTTGAGACTGAAAGTATTAAACTGTTAATTTTATAATTGCTGTTTTATAATAAAAATAAAAATTATTTGCATTATAATTATTGCTATACATTTTGTTTCCGAAACTGAAACATATTTGTTTGCATGTGTTGCGCCAGCATCTTTATATCTTTATGGTACTTTTACCGTATAGCATTTGGGGATTAGATTCATTAGGTGGTATATTTTTTTATTCTCAAAAGCAAGCGAAAAAAAAAATAGTTGAAACAAACAAATGTTTTACTGTAACTCTGTAAGCACTAAGCTGAGTCAGAGTCGAAATTTTGAATTTGACTGCTGGAGTCGGAGTCGGAGTCGGAGTCGAAAATTTTTGTTTGAGTGGAGTCGGAGTCGGAGTCGGAGTCGAAATTTTTTGTTTAAGTGGAGTGGAGTCGGAGTCGGAGTCGAAAATTTGTGTTTAAATGGAGTCGGAGTCGGAGTCGGAGTCGAAAATCCAAATTTGAATTTAAGGAGTCGGAGTCGGAGTCGGAGTCGAACAATTTATTTTACGACTCCGCAGCCCTGCTGACAACTATTGAATAATGCACTGGACCGTTGTCCTGATGAAACAGGACACCACAATGTAACTTTTTTTAATTTTATAATTACCTAGTTTTATTTTATTTTTATTTTTTTTCTTCTTCTTATTATCGTTCCATCAATATCATTACTATAAAAAAACTTATTATTATTATTATTATTATTATTATTATTATTATTATTATTATTATTATTATTATTATTATTATTATTATTAGTAGTAGTAGTAGTAGTAGTAGTAGTAGTAGTAGTAGTAGTAGTATTTCATTATTGTATGCGAAAATAATAGTGAGAGTTCAAATTTTGAAAGCGAGTTCAATATTGAATAAAATTCAACATTTTCGATATTGAAATTAAAAAACTTTTTTTCTTTTATTTTTTTTATCTGAAAGATGCATTCTTTCCTTAAATTTCATTTTACGATTGAGCAGACACTAGAAATAATAATAATAATAATAATAATAATAATAATAATAATAATAATAATAATAATAATAATAATAATAATAATAATAATAATAATAATAATAATACTAATAATAATACTAATACTAATACTAATAATTATTAATAGCTAATAATAAAATTAATACTAATATTAATATTAAAATCAATACCAATACCAATACCAATACCAATACAAATAATAATACAATACAGCCACACACACACACACACACACACACACACACACACACACACACACACACACACACACACCACATTTTGTTGTTAATATGATAAATATTACGAATAATGATAATACTCATTATTATTATTATTATTATTATTTACATATTATTATTATTATTATTATGGTTATTATTATGGTTATTATTATGGTTATTGCCATTATTATTAATATTATTATTTTTATTATTATTATAATTATTATTAATATTATTAATATTATTATTATTATTATTATTATTATTATTATTATTATTATTATTATTATTATTATTACTATTATTAAATAGCTTTAAATTTGCTATATAAAATAAAACAATTTGCAAGTACATTTCATGCCCAAAAATACTGAATTATGTGAACGAAATCAAATGAAAAAATCTCATAGCTTTGCTGAAAAAGAAAAGGAAATAATTTGGAAAGCAAATGAAGAAAAATGGAAAGTTGAAATAAATTTTATTTACTCAATCGGAAATGTAATTTAAAAGCTTTTGAAGAACAAAAAATGAGACTTTGTTTTTGACATTTATATTTACTCTCAACTTTTTTTTTATATATATTTATCTAATTTTAACCAGGAGTGTACCGGAATACCGGTCAGGTCGGAATCTTATATTTAATTCCGATATACCGGTTCAGGTTTCGACAGGAACATGAATTTATTTACTTTCTGAAAAATACCTCTTAAAATATTTCTTCTAAATTTCAATAAAGATATTAATTATTTATTTGGATAAATAATTTTGGCAGCTACTACCATCCCTCTTCTTAGTACATGCTATTTAAGTTAAAAAGAAGATAGATGCTAAACAAGTAACTGTAGATAATACCAAACATGGCCGTTAGCATCCAATAAAGTCAAGGTGGCAATTTTTTATTTGTATTTTTTATTAACGATACTCTAATTGTTCAAAACAAGACCCTATTGAAATAAATACAAAATAAAAATAACAACAAGGCATATTAACTATATAATACTCAAATAAATTATTTCTATCCAATCTGTTTTTAAAAGTTACAAGTAAACTATTAGCCATCTTTTTCTGAGGCAAATCAATACACACATAAACTACTAGGTTATTGAACTATTTTCTCAAATCCTGAAAAAAAATGTTCTTTTTTATTTACCTATTTACTTATTTTTTGTCTATTTACCTCTAGTTCTTCTATCAATATCTTGTATGAAGAACTAACTCTTCTCAATAAAGTAATGAATATAATGAGCAAATTTTATAACAATAAATAAATTGTATAACCCTGAATCATATTGTCTCAAAAAAATCTTCATTCCATAAAAATAATGACAATTTTCTTCAATCTCATTTTATAATTCTTATTTACAAAACCAGAGAGCATTCTTGTAGTAACATGTCCTTTTTAGGTAAGGGGTTTAAATTTCTGCACAGTATTTAAATACCCTTCTAACAAAAATCATATTGTTTATGATTATTACTTACTTACTATTGTAATTTGTAAGGAACATTACAGTTTACTAACTCAATTTCAATATTTTAAATTTCTTCTAATATAACCACACCCAAATCCTTTATTTATCAAGAGACTTTATTCATTTTCTATATGTCCTTATTTTATTTCTCTATGTGAAATGCCTTAGAAAATTTGCTATTGAAAATAGCCAACTTATGTAGGTTATGCAAGCCAGGTTGAACTTCAAAAGAACTCTCAAGATTCCTAGCAAAATTAGGTAATTTGGTATCATCAGCAAATTTAGAAACTCTTCGTTTTGTTTCCTCATCCAAATAATTTATATAGATTAGGAAAAGAAGCCTACTCGGCAAAAAATCATGAGGAGCAACACTTTTTACCAGCTCCAATCGAGATAATCTCTATGATCTCTTAGATTTCTTTGAATATCGTTCAACAATAATATAATGCATGTCATTCATTGTTCTGCTCCTTTTAGTAAAAGGTTATCTAATATTTTCTTTATAATATACAAGAAAAATATTAAATGCAAATTAAGGTTCTTAAAACATTACAAAAATTTTTTTAAAAATTTAAAGTTTTACAAACTTTTGTCAAAGGATTTTAAAGCCTTTTAATTAATCTATTTTGGTTTACTTAAGATTCTTGAAAGACTTGCTGGTGAAAAAAAAAGTTTTTTAACACGCCATAACAATTACAGTTGCTTGGATTATTGAAAGATGAAATGGTGGAATAAATGGAGGGAGGAAAGGAATAATGGAATGGACAGGAAGAAATGGAATGGAATAATTATGGAACTTTTACAACAACACCCACAACGTAGGCACCTTGTCCAAATTGAACACACACGTACACAAACACACATATATTAATCGAGAGAGCACATAGGCATATATATATATATATATATTTATATATATATATATATATATATATATATATATATATATATATATATATATATATATATATATATATATATATATATATATATATATATATATATATATATATATAGGGGAGAAAGAAAGATATACAAGAAGAGAAAAAGAGAGAGAGAGAGAGAGGGACCGGAGGGGATAATTAGCAATTAATTAAGAAGTGAACGAGAAAGATACGAAATAGTAAAATAGTAAAAATTTAATAAAGTAAGCGAAAACCGTTTATTTTGCATGAGAAAGAAAACGGAATTCTTGGCTAATACGTGAAAAGAATTTAAGGTAACGCAAAAAATATTTGTGGAAAAAATACGTTCGGTATTGTTTTGTTTTTTTCCTATATAGATTCTGTGTATACATAATAAAACATATCATAGCCTGAACTGAGGGCAGTAAAACCGCAACCTACCTATATGCATCGGCGATGCAGTAACACTTAACCTAGCCTATATGGATCAACGATGCAGTAATAGATTTTCTTTTACTCTCGGGTAAGTTTTTTTGCATCACGGAAAATATCCCGAGACGTCGCTCTGTCCCGGCGCTGCCAAACGAAGATGAGAGTAAAAAAGTATGATCTTATTGAATAATTACTTTATTTTGTATTTAAAATTTTTTGATCCTGTTTACTCCCACTGAAATATATTGTTAGTTTCATATAACACTATATGAAAAAAAATTAAAAAAAGCGTATTTATTTGTACCATGTAAACTTTATGAGGGAGAGTTCCTATATATATATATATATATATATACATATATATATATATATAGTATATATATATATATATTTTTATTTATATATATATATATATATATATATATATATATATATATATATATATATATATATATATATATATATTCTTGGCCTAAACATAACAAAAAAATGTCATCGAAACATCGCATCACAATGGTTACTAGACTTTAGACTACTAGACTTTTTTCCTCTTCTTAGTTACACCAACTATACAAGGGCCTCACCAGCTCGTGTATGGAGAACTGCTCTCATATCAAAGGGTTCTTTGATTTCACTCAATTTTTGGACATGGTCTAGTCAAATGCCAAAAGGAGAACAAACTGTTCTGTACTTTCCATTTCACCTAACCCTCAATCTTTACTACGCAATGTTGGAACTTTGTCTCTTCTTTATAGGTACTACAGCGGTAAGTGCTCGAGGGAACCGACTACTCTTGTACCACCACCTTTACCACGCCCTCATAGAAAATGGGGTGTAATATCTGTAGAGGAGTTTTTTGCATAAATATTAGCAACTCCAGGCTTAGTCGCTGTGTTGCTTCCATCTATCCAGCCATCTCTGTTCTGTGAAAATCTCTTCCATATTCTGCGCTTCCTGCTGAACTTAATCTCCCTCACTTTAAGGCACTTCAGTGCACATTTGTGAAATTTACTTTAGATGACGATATTTTATAATGTGAGCGGTAGTGAAAACTGTAATATATACTATATATATATATATATATATATATATATATATATATATATATATATATATATATATATATATATATATATATATATATATATATATATATATATATATATATATATATATATATATATATATATATATATATATATATATATATATATAATATATGATATAATATAACGAACTATTATTTAGAATAAATAATATAATAAATTAAATAAAACCAGACACCTAGAGTCAGCAAGTTTACTGTCACCATCCCATTGGAATGTGGAGGGTTGTTCTCCTGCTCATTCTTCAGTCCCTTACTTCTTACGTTCCCCAGTAACACACCCTGCGCAATCTTGACACTAGTAAATTAATATATCAACAGCGCAGATACCGGTAAATAAAAAAGCATTGGAAACCGCTCCTGTCCTCTTTTGAATCTTGTTTACCAGTACGTCAAGAAGTATCTAATATTCCTTCATAAAAGTAGCACTGACTACAGTGATGTCATAATCCCTCCTCCTATTCCCCCTTGTTATAATTATAACCATTGGTGTTGAATATTTGATATATATGTTATAATATATATATTATTATATATATATTGTAATATATATATTTCTTTATTTTTAGGGCTTTTTACATTTATCTTAATAAATGTAACTTTTGCATTTATCTTAATAAATGTACTTTTTACATTTATCTTAATAAATGTATTTTTACGTTTACCTTTTTAAATGTATTTTAATCTTCGGATTTAAGTTAAAATATTAACATTTCAAATGTAGTCAAATATTCACGGCTGAATGCCATCTTATTAATTGTGATAAAAGTATAAATATAAGAAAGTATGTAAATTTAATATTGTGAATCATCTTTCTTTATTCCTTCTTATCACTAACTACATCCTTTAGGTAGATATTACTGGAAATAAGAAGTAGGGCTTACTTATAAGCAATTGTATCAAAAGAACATTATAGCTAAAGACAACAAATATAATAGGACTTTATGTAAGCTAAAATAGCTGGGACGCGAACATCTGGAATCTTCTACAGCGCATTGTCACATGCAAATAAAATAATTTAGTAATCAGAGTATTCTTAATTAACAGAAACAACTTTGAAAAATGGCGACCTCTTTTTGCCGTCGTCAGCATTTTTAGCTTTCTTCATTGCTCAATTCGTCCTATTTTTGCCGCTGTTAATTTGGTGCATTTTGTAAAATTTTGCCAAATTTTTTTTTTAGTCTCATCTTTAGCGATTTTCGTTCTCATATCACTTTTTGGTATTTTTGCTCTCTTCCTGCTTCCGTTATGCAAAATCACGTCCCACCGAATTGTCTTATTTGTCTGGCTTCACAGAATTGTCAACCACGCGAACCAGTCTTCGTGTTGCCAACAAATATGGTTTACAACGTTGGGCCCCAATTTGTTAAAGTTTACAATCATATCCCTGGCAGTCCTCCCGTTCAGCCTCTGCTGATTCATCTCTGTGGAGGGGGCCCTGACAACCACTCTTGTCGTACTATACGATTGGTAGTTCCAAATTCAATCTAACATTAAATTAGATTGAAAAATAAAGTAAACTTTTACAATCTGTATATATATATCTACCTATTAAAAGCCTTTGTATTATCTAAGTAAATTTAACTAACACCAAAAACAAATTCCCAAAAACTCATTGACCTGCAGAAAAAATTCAAGGTCAATCTGTTCAAAGAAAGACGATCAAAGTTGTCTTCTCTTCATCAATTGCAAAATTATGCCTCATTGCAATAATCACAATATGACAGTTTGTCTGTTTGTCATCATCTTCGTTCTCTTATACGAACATCATGAATTGTCGCTGTAACAAAATGAATTCTTCTTCACAACATAATAAATCGTCTTAGTAGTCGTCATGGAAACAGAATAAAATGGTATCTTCTACTCAAATATCGTCACATCCAGAATAATGAAAATAGAACCAACTCGTAGAAGCCTCTTCGTCAATATTTCAATATAAATGATCAAAAATTCTTCAGAAAAAAATAAATGAACATCCATTTTTTATTGTCCTCATATATTATTAATTTAATTTATGTATTGCATATTTTCGTCTCTATCTATGTGTTATTTATCCACTTCTTACACTCTCTCTCTCCTTCGCAACAACAAACAAGGCTTTTTGTGCGTGGTGCGCTGTGCGAGTTTACCGCAGGTGTATATGCTGTGCGTAAAAGAGAATTCAGGATAATAACAGAGAAATTAAAATACTCAGTTGGATAATATGGGCGAATCATAGGAAGATAACTATCAAGTGTAAACATAGTGGAATTTGTAATATACAGATCTGTTATATGTGATATTTATAATATATATATAATCTTTCAATATTTCAATTCAATTGTGCATAATCGCCTGTCTGTTGAGAAAAAGTACTTTCACTCTCATTTTTGTTTTTAAGTATTTTTATTGTGAAATTAATGGCATTATTCTTTGGAAGAAGGATTGTATTCTTATATAAAGATGGTAATAAAGATGTTACAATATATAATTTTTCCCAAAATATTTAGGAATGTTAATATTCGTAATACTCATCATCAATCATTTTGGAATAACGAACGATGGCAACAATATCTTGTTATTTACAAACAAATATTGTGTGATCTAGGCCCTTGTCTTAACGTAGCTCCCTTCATTATGACAGACCTAATTCTCATTATTTTATACCTTTATAATTTTTATATAATTCATAAAGTGTTAAAATCTCATATATCAGTTCCTATAGAGAAAATAGTCATTAAATTCATTCCTTAATTTTTCCACATTATCAGTTACCAAAATACAGTTATTTATATGAATGCTTGCCTTTCATATTTTATCAGTATCAAAACCCCTCTAAATTAACATTTTTCATATATATATATATATATATATGTATATATATAATAAATAATATATATAATGTAATATATATATTATATAATAAACATATATATATATATATATATATATATATATATATATATATATATATATATATATATATATATATATATATATATATATATATATATATTTTTTGTTATTCTTATCATTGTGAATGGCTACTTCTTCATGGATGCTATCTGATCTTAGACTATATACAGGTTAATACTGCCAAAAATTTCATTATTGTGAAATGTACAGCCTTTGGCAAAAATTTGGTCAGATCTGGTAAAATTTTTGACTGTACCAATTTTTAAACTGATAATACCATATAGTACCACTTAATATAATTTGACTATATTATATTAAATATTCTTTTCTTCTGAATAACTATTAGCCCTAGAACTAATTATTTTGCCTCTTCTACCTATGTATAGAGTTAAATAAATATTCTAGTTTTGTCTTAACTTCCCTAACAAGAATTTTAATTGTAAAAGTTCATTTTAAAATTCCTTTAGAAGTACTAATCCTTGTTTTGTCAACCCTAGATAGATGCCCATAGGATAAAATCTTTTTTTTTATTTTTCCCTATCTGAAACCCACCAAACGAGGATCACTTTTATTTTTTTTTCATCATCTTATCTTTTTAGATAGATACTTTTTAGAATAGAAAATTTCTTTTTCTATCTTTTTACTACTCATTTCTTCCAAAGAAGAAATGTTGGTACATCTATGTTACTGAAAATTGTTTAAAAGGCCTAAATACAGATATTCATAGTACAGTTACAAGACTACTTAAATTTCACGACTACTTAAAAAGAAAAGTGAAATTTATTACAAGTAAAATATAGTACTGACCATGGTACTTTAATAAAATAAGTTCATGAAGTTCATATAGTACATTCATAAATTGAAACTATGTCACTTTCTCCCTTTAACATTGGATATTTATTAGTAATATTTATTTAATTTAAAGACCATTATGAAAACCACAGTCCAATATTGTTTACTATTGCTATAAATAGGTAATAAAATTTACTACAAGTCCTACTTTCAGTATGTACTTAACAATTTTTTTTTATTTTCCCCAAAATAAACTATTGCCTATTATTTTCAATCAAATTGAAAATATTTAATAAAAGGTATATAGTTTTTGTATTAGATTCGATTTAGATAAGAGATAAACTTTATTAGTTACATGGTTGAAAATAATATAAAAAATAAATATATATATATATATATATATATATATATATATATATATATATATATATATATATATATATATATATATATATATATATATATATATATAAATTTTAAATTGTGTGCCTATCATCATTTTATTAAGATACAAGTGTGTTGTTTATAACATTCACAAAAAAATAAAACGGAAAACTTTCCTACTTATATATATATATATATATATATATATATATATATATATATATATATATATATATATATATATATATATATATATATATATATATATATATATATATATATATATATATATTACTTACTTTTTAAGTTTACGTAATTTTAAGGTATTAATTATTCATCTCACTGACCTCACATGAATCTGAGGAGAGTTCATAAAGGTCAGGGCAGAGATAGACAGACCTTCACCTGGACAGTACGAGATAACTCTACTCGGGTGTGGTCAAAGTATTGTATCGCTCCTCTGCTGGAGGCTGCTAGAGTAACATGTATCGCTCCTCCCCGGAGGCTGCTTGAAGAAGAATTTCTTCTTACCATATACGAAATTACGCCCTGTAAACTATTTCCCTTTTCTCATAATTATGGCAAAGCTAATAATCTTAAAGAAAAGAAAGTATTTACCTTAAATAAAATAATAATCATATTTTATTTTTCCTAATTTAGCATATTAGCTTCATTTATATAAATT
>JABUQX010028949.1:0-5000 GCA_015478945.1 Trachelipus rathkii
TCTATTTTTTCATTTTCTTCTATCCCGAGATACTTATAGGTGTCTTCCTGTTCTAGTTGTCTAATGATCTGGTCTTCTATTCTGATATTTCCACTGTCAATTCTTTTTCCTTTCTTCAACTCCAGAAACGCGCATTTATCTAGTCCGAACTCCATTTGTATATCACTTGAAAACTTCTTAACTACCTCTATCTGTTCAATTGTTTGTTGTTTGTTTGGGGAGTATAGCTTGATGTCATCCATGTAAAATAAATGCGAGATGTTTTTTCCTTTCTTTTCATTTCTTGATCCTATTCTATATCCATTATGCAAGTTATTTATCAATGAACTCAGTGGGTTCAACGATAGTACAAACAGCAATGGGGATAAGGAATCCCCTTGGAATATTCCTCTCCTTATTTTTACATCATTTATTTGTATCGTACCATTTTCGTGATGTAGTTTAATATTGATCTTCCATATTTGCATCACTTTTTCCATAAACTCTCTTATCTTATTATTGATTTTATAGATTTTTAATACCTCTTTGATCCATGAGTGCGGCACACTATCATAAGCTTTCTTATAGTCAATCCAAGTCATGCTTAAGTTCTTCTGTCTTTGCCTGCTGTCTTCTAGGATCATTTTATTTATTAATAATTGGTCTTTTGTCCCGTGACTTCCTTTACTGCATCCTTTTTGTTCTTCTGCTATTATATTATTTTCTATTGTATGTTTGTATATTCTTTCTGTAATAATTGCTGTTAATATTTTGTATATAGTTGGTAGACAAGTAATTGGTCTATATTTCCCTGGGTTTTGTGTTTCCCCTGTTTTAGGGATAAGGACTGTTTCTCCTTTGGTCATCCACTCGGGTATTTCAGCTGTTCCGTTCAGAATTCTGTTGAAGCACTTTGTTAAAGGTTCTCTTAGTACTGTGATTTTTTTTAACCATATGTTTTGCACCATGTCTGGTCCAGGTGTTTTCCAGTTACTGGTACGTCGTATCATTTCCATCACTTCCCTTTCGGTTAGTGGTTCAAATTCCATCTCATTAATTTCTTCTATTTGGGGATTCCTTCTTGTTGTTTCTATCCATTCCGCCTCTTCATTATGTGTTCGTTGGTCTTCATATATACTCCTCCAAAATGCATCAAGTCTGTCTCTTTCAGGTGGTTTATCAACTTTTATATTTTCACCTCTCAACTCTCTATAGAACTTTCCTTTATCTGTCTGGTACATTTTGTTTTGTCTTTTTCTTTGTTCTTCTTTCTTGTATGAGCTTAATCTTTTTGCTTTTGCTGCTAATTCTAGTTTTCTGCTGCTGATTGCGTGTGTTACTCGATTTCTGCCTCTGCTTCTTCTTATCATATTTTGTGCCTGTCTGATTTTACTTTCCATTGTGATGTTTCCTTCTTCGTATTCTTTTATCAGTGATATTTCTTTTCTAAGTCTCGCTATGTCTCTCTCTAATCTAATTTCCCATGACGGTTTTTGTTCCTTCTTTCTTCCATTTGATCTATTTTTTTCAAATATTTTCCCTCCCATCAAATCTGTTATTGCTCTTGCTGTTGCATAATATAACCTGTTCACTTCTGAGATATCGCATCTCTCAGGTAGTAATCTTGGTAATACCCTGTTTGCTATTCCGGCATATTTATTTATTTTCATCCAATTATCTATTTTATTTATTCCTTTTCTATCTTCCATGTTGGTATAAATATCTTCATCTCTATAATGTGCTATTTTGTTTATCATCTCTTCTTCCTCCTGCATTCTATCTCCGTTTTCATTTCTATCATTTTCAATAATCTCTTCATCACCTTGTTCCTCTGTTTCTTCATAGTGGCTTCCTGTATCTGAATCATTATTACTTTCACTATCTGTTCTGTTCATTATTTCTTTGTTTAAGATTTCAGCAGCCTCTGATATTTCTTCTCCTACTATTTCTGTCTCATCCAACTCCCCATCTATTAAGTCTTCATTATCTGTCATTTTATTTTGTTCTTCTAAACTTTTTTCTGTATTTTTTCCAGTTTTTATTCTATTCCCTTGATATAGTGTCTCTTTACTTTTCTGTTTAATATCTCCGATCATTTCTGGTGTAATCTGAATTTCATTCTTAATTCTCTCCTTTGCTCTACGTTCTATTTCCTTCAGGTCTTCATTTGTAGGTAACGTAGCTTTTCTTTTTTTTATTGCTCCTTGATTCCTTTCTTTATTAAAGTTGATGATGGCCTGTTTTTGGGCGATCAGTTTCCTTCTTTCTACCCCCGTATATTTCTTATTAAACTCATATTCCATTACATCATTTGCACCAATTATTTCATTATCCACAACATATTTCCAGAAGTCCGTTTTACCTTCCTTTTCGGGTATTAACATACCTATGTAGTAGCTTTCCATTAAGTATTCGTTCTTTTCCTTTGTCCATTCCCATTCACCCTCTTCCTCCACTTTGTTCATCTTCTCCACGTATTGATCTACTTCCTCCTCGATTTGTTTTATCTGTTCGTGTGTTATCGGGGTCTTTTTATTATTTATATTGGTTGCAATACTGGCAAATCTCGCATCCGGTATTCTTTCCAGTTTGATTTTATCTATTTCACCTCGTTGTTCCAACATATTTCTCGTTCGTTTAGTTGTTCCTTTTTTTGGGAACATCTTGTGTCTTCCGTATGTTACGCACCAGAATATCTCTTTTTTTTCTTCCACCGTATATTCCAATCTTTCACCACCTCTACGGTTGTAGGGGTTGCATCTTTTTTTTTGGATTTTTGGTTGTTTTGATGAGTCGGGAGAAGTCTTAGGCCTCTCTGACGATTCATCAGGTGGAAGTGGGGTATTAGGTGTTAAAATCCCACACCTTACTGGTGTATTTTTTCTATTTCCGGGGAGGGATAATTTGATTTGCTCATCAGAGCTCCGTCCCCCCTCATCTCCCTCTAAAAATGAGGTAGGGCCGGCACCAGGTCTTCCGAGTTCCTGGCACTTAATATTTTTATTTTTTCCTGCCATGGATAGTTTCCAGTAATATCCACCACATATTGTGGCTTCATGTCTACTGCCTTTTCGCAGGAAGACACATCTGGGGCGGTATATCTTCCGCCTCACCGTGTCTCCCTGGGCCCCCCCGCGTCGACAACGCAGACAGTTCTCCGGAATTGCTGTGAGTTAGCAGATGAGTTTTTAAATAACTTTTGTGATTACATTCATAGCTGCACTTAGAACATTTAAATAATTTCAAATTGCTGTGATTTAGCAGATGAACTTTTAAGTCTCTTTTGTAATTACATTCATAGCTGCACTCAGAACATTTAAATAATTTCGAATTGTTGTGAGATAGCAGAACATAAATTTTAAGCTATCTTTTGCGATAACATCATAGCTGCATTCAAGAACATTTTAAATAATTTCGCGCAATTGTCTGTTGAATTAGCAGAGTGACTTTTTAGCTAATCTTTTGGCGATTACATTCATAGCTGCATTCAGAACATTTAAAATAATTTCGAATTGTGTGGTTAGCAGATTACTTTTTTTTTAAGTGATTTTTTTTAGATTACATTCATAGCTACACTCAGAACATTTAAATAATTTCGAATTTTTTTTTTTTTTTTTTTTTTTTTTTTTTTTTTTTTTTTTTTTTTTTTTTTTTTTTTTTTTTTTTTTTTTCGCGGGCCCGAACCTCGGGCCTAAGCGCATATGGTTGTCCCGGCAGGTTCTTTAACAACCAAGAACCATTCTCAGTATTCTGGCGCTCTGTCGTATTATAATGGAGCTCATCTCCAACGTTGTTACTTCCACCGGTAGTCTTTCAATATATTGGTTTAAGCTTTTTTTAATTACTCCCATGCTTCCAATTATCACAGGGATAACCTCTGCTCTATCAATGTCATTCCACATTCCTTGTAATGAGTATTTCAGTCGTTCGTACTTCATTTCCTTTTGCCTTTCATATGCTGATACTCTGCCGTCCCATGGTATCCCTATCTCTATAATGTATGCCTTTCTTTCTCTTTTATCTTTTACAACTATATCCGGCTTGTTATGTGTTATAGGTACATCTGTGGGAATGCTATAGTCGTATAGTATTAGCGCGTGGTTATTTTCTTCTATTGCGTTTGGGTTGTGTTCCCAGTATTTGGATGCTTCTATTGGTATTTTGTATTTTTCACAAATTCTAAAATGGATTAGTTTGCATATTGTATTATGTCTTTCGGTGTATGTCTTGCGTTGGAGAAGTGTGTCACAGCTTGATAATATATGGCTAACTGTTTCCGGTGATACTTTACACATTCGGCATTTGTTGGATATGTTCTCTTTCTCTATCTCTCTCTTGAACCAATTGGTTCGTAATGCTAAGTCTTGTGCCCCTACAATTGTTCTCTCATCTTCTTTTCTTAGATTACCCCTGCATACTGCTTCTATCGATTTTTCTTTATCTATATACACTTGTTCTATAATATTTTTGTATTCCTTTGCAAATGCGTGCTCCTTCCAATTATTTTCATGTTTTTTTCTTCTTGCTTTTCTGTGCTCATTTCTTAGGTGTTTCATCTTTTCTTTCTTTGTCATTCCTTCTGTTGTTGGATCGTCGTTAGGGATATCATACTTCCGTAGGTAATCTCTTTTTTTGGCTGTTAAAGATGTTCTCATCGCTTTCCCTGTTTCGTGCTCCTTCACCCATCTGATGAATTTACTATCACTTTCTTCAATATAGGTTGTTAATCCAATCACTTCCTCTCTATATATTGCATCTATTTCCTGAAGTCCCATTCCACCTTGATCCCTGGGGACATACATTCTTGCCAGGCATTGGTTCTTATATGTCAATTTATGGGCGTGGAGCATTTTTCTCGTCTTGATATCTAGTTTGTTTAAATCTTCTTGGAGCAAATGACTTTTTCCAAAGCATACGATAGTACTGGTACTGCCAATGTTCTTACTGCTTCGACCTTAAATTTGCATTTTAATTCAGATTTCAATATTAGTTTCAGTCTCTTCTCATATTCCTTCATCAGC
>JABUQX010028949.1:12500-24522 GCA_015478945.1 Trachelipus rathkii
AGACAATATTTCGAAGTCTGCCATTTTGATTTTTAATTTCAGTTCTTCCTTAATCTATTTAATTAAAGAAACTGGAGTGAGCTGCGCATCTTTACGTAGAGTCTAAGATATCATGTTAAGATTTCCAGACTGTCACGGTGAAGCAGTCATTTGGCAATGTTCGTTAGTCATGTTATGTAATATGTTTTGATAATTATTTACCTGTGAACTCGTAAGTGAGCAGTGATATATTTGCCTTGTAGGCTTGTAACAATTGAAGCTATTGAAAACACATTATGTAATTAATATATGATGAAATTAATATTTTTTTCAACGTATATAATAACAATTTGCACCTGTTTTGAAAGATTCCAAGATTAAGCGGATGGGCTATTAACGTTATCGAAAGTTGTTCGTTCTCGTCAAAGATATCGTTCTGGCAATATAACACACACACACACACAGAACTGTGTGTGTGTGTATATATATCATTCTGGTATATACACACACACACACACAGTTCTGTCTTATCCAATTTCAACTTTAGGTCACACTTCCTAGGACTACAAATTAAAAATTCAGAAAATAAAAGTTAAAGGATAAAAAAATAGAGCTTTAAATTTTTGTTTAGTCAGTTTTTTTTTATGCAGACTTTTGTACTTTTTGAATGAAACACCTTAATAATTTCCCGAAACTGGAATCTATTTTAAACTTTTAATATTTCACTTTTTTTGTATGTAAACTTGTAAAATTAATATATAATAATATAATATATGTAATATATATATATATATATATATTATATATTATATATATATATATAATATATATATAATATATATATATATATATATATATATATATATATATATATATATATATATATATATATAAATATATATAATAATATATATATATATATATATTATATTATAATATATAAATATATATTATATATATAATATATATATAATATATATATATATATATATATATATATATTTAATATATATATATTATTATATATATATATATATATATAATATATATATATATAATATATATATGTATATTCATCATTTACTTTTTCAATTTTTATTACTTTAAAAGAAATATACTAAAATATTAAAAATTAAATTAATAACATTAAAAATTAACAATTGTTTATTACTATAATAAAATAAACATGGCAAGCAGTTAACCCATCCAGCCAGCAAAAGAGGATCTATTCCTTGAAAATCAAAGTTTAGCATGGAAAACTTATTCTCATTAAAGAAACAAGCTAAGGATGAAATCAAAACTCTTTCCAAAAGGGAAAAACAAATCTCGATGAACATCCTATATTCTTTACTTCTACATATCAATAAATATGCTTAAACATTTAAATACTAAACATCCAAAAGAATTAAAGGAGGAAGAAGAAAAGGAAAGACAAGAACAGAAAAGGAAAAGATCTCTTACGGTAAATATTTCAGAAACTAAAAGGAGTAAAACTGAGTTGCAATGTTCTAAGCAACCAACTTTGATTGACACTCTTAACAAAACCAAAATATGGCATATAAATGACTCTAAATCCAAGAAGATTCCCAGACCTATTGGAGAAATGATCGCAATGGATTTGCAACCATTTTCAATAGTTGAAGACATTGGTTTCATAAGACTGATAAATCATGTGTGCCCAAACTATGTAATTCCTTCAAGAAAATATATAAAAGAAACTATTGTGAAAAATATATATGAATGTGTGAGAAATGTTTTCTTAATTCCTATTTGTGTGGTAAATTGTACTACTTACTGGTTGTTGGTAGATAGATATATTTTCGCGTGTCTACACACCAAAAAATTAAATATATATTAGAAATTCACGGCATTAGGTACGGAAATATTTAAAATGCTGACACAACCACAACGTGAGCGCCAGCACAGTTGTTGTACATAAATGTATAGTATATCTATCCGATTCTTTTAGCTTATTGCAACTATCTTATAATTGGTGTGACTCTATATTTTAAAATCAGTTATGTACTCTACTTGACTTTAAATTTTGTATGATTATTAATAGCATCGCTCGCTGTTGATAATTCGTTAATGCACAATACACAAGTAGTCAAGTACATTTTATTTTATAACCAGTTTTATTTGCTATTTTAAAATATTTCCTGGCAATTAATGGATTAATAAAATTCCCATCACTGAATGCCATGCTGGTATAAAAAAATAAATAAATAAAAAAAAGTAGCTCAACCACATAGATTAAAGATATTACTCCACTATGCCAACAACCTTCCGCCCAATATCGGTGATGCAACTGATTTTGTATTCATGAAAAAAAGAAATTCATTACAACTGCAATTATATTTTTGTCGAAACAAGAATGAACGTGTTTCACGAATTTTTTATCTTGAGTTTTTAAATATATTTACAACCTTTTTATTTAGATTTTAAACATAATATCTAAATACTTTGAAAAGTAGTTAAATACTGTATTTAAATACATTAACAGAAATGTATTACTAAATACAATTTTAGATAATTAAAGTATTTAAATACTGCCCAACTCTGATATATATATATATATATATATATATATATATATATATATATTATATATATACATATATCTACTATATATATAATATTATATATATATTATACTAGTATATATATATATATATATATATATTATATATATATATTATAATATATATATATATATATATATATATATATATTTAATTTATATCTGGAAGATATAATAGAATTAATCTTTTTTTACATTTCTTTATAGTTAAAGAAAAGTTCATTAGAAATTCCGGTTCTGGCCAGAATTTTTTTTGGGATTCCGGCTATTTCCGGTTCCGGCGAACCGAAAATTAACAGTTCCGGTGCACCCTAATATTTATTGACATTTGGCTCCGAGGATCCACATGCCAGAAAATTAATCAAAATCATATGACAGTATGGGTATATGAGAGTGTAGAAACATTAAAATTTCTCCTGTGTCAGCATTGAGTCTATTAACGTCTAGTTGCAAAGATAATTTCCCCACTGCTGAAGCCTCTCACTCTCCTACAGAACAAAGGTGGAAATGAATAGATATTTCTGTGCAGCACATAAATATTTAAATTTTGCCGTTTTTTGTTCGCCCATTCATTCCATAGGATCATCATTTTCTTTCAAAATAGGGTTACTAAATGTATCCTTTCCTTCCCTTCTTCAAATCAATTATTAACAACTTCTTTATGTTTGTCAAATAGGTTTATTTTACCTTTAATGACGCGTTGAATAATGTATTAAAAGTCGCAATCAGTGCTTTTTCTTCACCAGATGTTGAAGCTGTTAATATTTTCAATTCCCGGACTTCCGTTTCATCCTTATCTACTGTTAATCTTCTATGTCCTCTTGTCAACAATTCTTTTGCTTGTTTTTTACCTCCTGATGTTGTCCTCTTTCGGTGTGAAATACTCTCAACATAAAATTTATCTTTAAACGTGGTTCCAAAGGTAGCAGTAAATTTAGATTTTATTTTCTAAATAGGCTGAATCTTCTGTCACAGGACTCTTGCCATCCTACTGTAGCAAGTTCCCAGACCTAAACTAAATTCTCGTCCATCTTTCGCTTCTTAAATATATATTTTAAAGCTATTTTGGGTTTGGAATGAAATTTGAATGTAAATTACCGTATGTTGACTGCTAAGTTTTTTGTCAACCTCTTCAAAAGATTATTCAAAGTTAACCCACCGTCCTAGAATTGAGATGCGACATTTATAACAAATTCATCATGAAGAACTGTAAAGCCATTATTGCTATCCTTTTGTTCGTTTTTCTTTGTAGCATGTAATGATTGACTGCTCCAGCGCGTGTGCAGACTCCCTACATCTCTGTAATGAGCTATGTTCTGGAACATAATTTTGCTTTTGAATTTTATGTAATGGTTGCAGCTGGGAAGATCTACTAAAAAAAATATCCAGCGATACTTCTGCATATTCCTATTATATTGTTCACATATTTCTGATCAAATATTGCATCCCTTACAACGAACTGTAATATATGTAAAAAGCACGGTAAAGAATTTAAGTCAGCTAGTCTAATAGCATTTGCCATGTTAGGAGCATTGTCACAAACTAGTTAAATTTTTATTAAAGTATTTCAAATACAATATGAGCAACAGAGGAAAGTCTGGATACTATGGTGCTGCAATCCTCTGTTAAAACAAAAAAATTGTGACAAAGTCTTTGAGACCCATAAAACAATGGATATTAACCATGATGCCTCAGCTGGACTTAGAAATGTCAGACCATATCTTAATCAACTGTGAGCACGAATTGCGACTATTAAAAATAATACTGAAGTTACTACTGGTGAATAAGACACATAAAGTTCATCAAGTAGTGAAAGTGTAAATAAACCAGATAACACAAGTATGCAGACAGCAGATAAGAAACAACCGGAAATAAGTTGAGCTTCCCTAAATGCAAACCTACAGGAACTGAGAGTTTCTCCTATAAAATTTTGTAAGTAAAGCAGTTTTAGACTATTTACAATTTATTGCTTAAAGGAATATTGAACAATTTCATCAAGTGATATTCATTTTCTCTATATAAGAGAATTTATCTTTTGTACTAGTTTTTCAAAATTTATCATCCTATCAAAGGATAAAAATAAATTATAAAATGCAATTTCATGTCATTATATATATATATATATATATATATATATATATATATATATATATATATATATATATATATATATAATATATATATATATATATATATATATATATATATATATATTATATTATATATATATATAATAAGGGATGTGGCCGAATAGTGAAGCCGATACGAATCGAATATTCGGTCAAAGTATTCGCCGAATACCGAATTATTCCGCCGAATAATCACTTCGCTATTCTGGGCCGATAGTTATTTCAAGTTTCGGGGTCATTCCATTTGGGATAAAATAAAGAAAAAACCTTACACTGGTCAAAAAAAAGTGAAATCTTTTCTTGAGGATTTTGTAGCTAGATTATAATAGTAATTCGGAGGTGCTGAATCCATATATATATTCTCGGATTTGCTGTCTCACATCCCGTTTTCGTGCAATCATGGATCCCTATTTTTGCATTTCCCTAGGAATGACAAAATTCATGTGGCGCACTAACGTAGGCTGTTATAGAAGTTACCTTCGCTATATCCTACAGTATGCAGCAAGATTTAACTGGGTCGATATCGCGAAGCATGTGGTAACTTAGTACGTTTACATGTATGGATGCCAATGACGTGGATGATGTCTATCATCCATCTGAATACAGTCGGATGGTCCGTCATTGTTCACCCAGGCTGAACTGAACGATCGTGTATGAGAAAAGTTGTATTTGCCGAAGTTGTCCTGAAAGCTGTTGGCTTCGAGTTGCATGAAAAATGACTACTGGACCATTGCACAAGAGTAACATTTTATCGAAACAGAGAAGCAGAGCTGCGGGGGTTCTTCCAGTCAGATGTAACCTTGTGTATTGCAGTGAAGTTGCAGCCTACTACTCGCTATGGACTCCTAGCATACGATGCAGGTGAGTGGCGACTGTTTTATTGACACTTCCAAAAGCAGTTTAAAGTGTGTGTTGTTAAACAACGGCAACAGGTATGCTTGGGTTCCAGTAGGTACTCGTTACGGATGAGAGAGGAGTATGGAAAAATCAAGACAGTTTGGAGAAGCTACAATATCAGGTACATGGATGGTAAATATGCGTCGGCCTCAAAATGGTAAACATTTTTGCTCGGTCAGCAAGCAGGTTTTACCAATATCCTGCTTCCTGTGTAATATTGGGACAGGCTCGGTCGGCAAGGATGGCATGATCAAAAGAGAATTGGCGCACCGAGGGAAACTTGACGCCAGGTGACAGGAAATTCGTACGTGAACCACTTGTACAGAGAGAAAACATCACCTTACCTCCACTACACATAAAACTTGTTTGATGAAAAATTTGTGAAGGCCCTGGACAATGATGGTGAATGCTTCGCTATATATTGCTCAACGTTTCTGGTCTGAGTGACGATGAAGAAAAAATCTGGGATATTTTAATGGCCACAAATACGACACTCCTCGTGATGCTGCCTTTGCTACAACAATGACTGTTTTAGAGGCAAGAGCGTGGAATGCTTTTTCAGATGTAGTACAGAATTTTCTGGGGAACAGGAAAACCGAGAACCACTAACATTGTGTAACAGGACCTGCTAGAACAGGTTTTCATTCTCATTGATGTAGAAATTGAGTATAAAGTTGCACTAACTTACATTCTCACCTAAGTAAATTTCCGGTATAACCTAGGCGATGTAAGTGATGAGCAGGGTGAACGCTTCATAAGATCTAAAGTTATGGAAGGACGTTACCAGGGCAAGTTGGATATCAATATGATGCCGACTATAGTTGGAGCTTGATGAGGATATTGCAGACGCTATGCACAGTAGATCGTCTACCGAAGAGAAAGTTACAACCATGCGTAGGTATGTTTACATTAACTAAACCATTCTTCTATTACATTCATTGTTGTCCATATTACTCTTTATTCATAGTTGTATTATATGTTTACATATATCTATCAAACAAGACATGTATCATATCATTGCGATTTGTTTCTCTCCTTCATATATCAATATATATATATAATATTAGTATATATATATATATATATATTATATATATATATATATATATATATATATATATTATATATATATATTATAATATATATATAAATATATATATATATATATATATATTATATATATATCCAATAATTGTGAATAGACCCTCTTGAAAATGTAAAATCATAAAATTTTTTAGCGATTGTGTTTACAGCACATATTACAAAGCGATGTGGTAAAATGCAAAACGATTACATTTTTGAATAGAACATCAATAATCAATTTGCGAAACACGTCCAAGAAATTTCATATTTACGTGTTATATACAAAGTAATAAAACAAAGTAAATACTAAATTCTAACCTATAGCAAACCATTCACATATTAAAACAATAATTAATGAAAATTGAAAAATTTTTCGTAGTTAAAGATATTAACCTAAACTTCATTTGAATAGCTTTAAGGTTAAAATGACAGAACATTGGCAGTTCTCCATTTTCAGGGGATAACTATTTCTTGTGGCTTCATAATATTTCCCTCTGTTCTAAATATTCTTTCATCTTTCGACTGATGACGGTGGAGGTGAAAGGTATTTTATTTTCCAGTGTTTTTCCAAAAATTGAAGGGAATATCATTGTCTTCACGGGTCAAAGTAGGGGCAAACTTAAATATTTGTTTATTTCTTGATGTAATTCCGGATGTAGCCTTTTTTACTTTTATGTACAATAATCAGATCGTCCAGAAGAATGGGACTTTTCTTTTTTTCACTCTCACTTTCTTTCTGTATGACGATTTTGATGCCACAAATTTTCTTTAAACAATCTTAAAGAAGTGAAAATGGAATCTTCAGCTTCACTTTCCCCACTACGTGAATCATCGTCAGCAGAAGAATCAGGAGCTAAATTTTCATGCATTTCTTTCCATGCTTCAACGACCATATTTTTTTACTGATTCATCTGATTCATGTTGAAAATTTAGCTTGAATCGCAGATCTAAGAAAGTAGCTACAACAAAGATTTTATCACATAGAAACTTAGAAAGTCTTTTTTTCTACTGATTTCTTAAGCTCTTCAACGAGTGTAATTATTCAACTGAAAGCTTTGGCTTTTAATTGCCTTATTTAAAAATAAGATTTATTGCTAAAATGGAAAAGGGATCACTGGGCGACTGTTACTTCACGTTTAATGCTTGTTTCAGTGTGTTGTCAAATGGCTCAAGTAATGGAATAATTTTGGCACTGAAAATCAGTCAACCTTTCCAGAGTGCTTACAGCAGTTTACCAGGAAGGAGACCTTTTGTTCAAACAATCTTTTAAGCATATCATAAGTTCTGTTCCAGCGTGTAGAAACGACTTGGTCTTGAATTAATTTATGCTGTTTGACATTCAGCTGCATTTGTAAAGTTTTAAGCTTTGCAGCTGCCGTTGCTGAATGGGGAAAATGAGAGGATATGCTTATGCAAGTAAATAAAATATGTTTACAGACTTCTGACATAATATGATCGTGAATTGCATAGTTGCAACATGTAATAAAATGAATTGATAAGCAAAGCCACTCTCTTATACCAGCTTACCATGTTTGGGTCATTATGCCCGTATGCACTTAATGATTCTATTTTAAGAAATATTGAAAATGTGAAAGGACCTTTTGTATGTGATAATTGACGAAGTTTTGCGCCATATTGGCTACAAAATTTTGGCTATATTTTTATTTTTTAAAAATAAGTTTCTAAATCTTCAATTTTATTGAAATACTTTCCTTATGTTGACGTAATTTTTGTTTATAAAGCTCAATATTCGGGCCGAATAGTTCGGCAAAAGCCGAATCCGAATATTCGGTATTTTGGCCGAATAGGCGAATACCGAATACTTACCGAATATTCGGCTCCTAATATATAAATATATATAATGGTTCGTAAGGAAGAGGCAGGCAAAGTCCTTCGTACCGACTGAAGAAGTATTTAAAGGTCTTTCTCGGCCATAACCACGGTAGACCAGGTGTTACTTTGCGACGTATGTGCGCCGCACGGTTTCCGGGCAATCCGAGTTCATTCCAGAGACTCCTCCACGCTCAACAACCTCTTATTTCCCTTGCTACTCAATCATGAGTATAGCTTCCACTTATCGCTCAGCCTTACTAATAAAGCCCCCGGTTGACACGAAGCAAACTCCAGACTAGAATCTACAGATGTCAATATGCCAACAACATAATAAGGAGAAACTCTTAAACTGCAATAGATGCAAACAATGGATCCACAAACTGTTCCAATCCTCACAACGCAGCCCTACAATACACAATTGGATATGCCAAGTCTGTTGATGACAACCCCCATAAACACAAACAAACAAACCCACAATATAAACATAGTACGAGTAAGGTTTATGGTTGTGAGTTGGGGATAGTTTCTCGGTGTGAAGTTACGTTAGATGGTGAGCAACTGGAAACAGTGTCTGAATTTAAAATATTTAGGGTATAAGGGAACGGATGATGCAAATGTAGTAGGAAGTTGTGATGCAGAAAGTGGCTGGTTTAATTAATGTTGGTTGATGTAAAGGGACTAAGTCTTGAATGCGCTAGGGTCTTACATGAGGGATGTTGTTACTTGTGTTAATGTATAGTAGTGAAGACTATGGTCTGGAATAAGAGGTATAGATTTAAAGTACAATGTGTTCAGATGGACAATCTTAGGGGTGTTAGGTGTGAGAAGAATTGATAAATGAGGAATGAACATATTAGAGAGTTGTGTGGTCTGTAGAAAGGGATAAATGAGCAGAATAAATGAAAGTAATTTAGGTGGTATGGTCCTGTGAAAGGATGGAGTAGTCGGTTGGTTAACGAAATGTAATAGTGGTGAGTGTGTTGGAATGAACCGGCTGGGAGACTGAAAAAAAAGTTGATTGAGTGAGTAAAGGAATACGGAGAGAGAATTGGTTTTGGAAGAACGAGAAGGAAAGGTGCATAAAAGTGAAATGGGGGGTTTGTGAGGGGGTATGGTTGTGGCCCACCTGGGCAGGGATTGAGACCAACATTGAAGATACACAGTGAGGGTCCGTCGCGGTCGCATGAAGCTCTAGGGTGGATTTTTTCTGACTGCAAAGAGTTCTCATTAAAAGGTTTAAGGCGGCGTAAGGCTGGCTTTCTCTTTTCGACTTTGGTCATATTTCTTCTACTATTTTTCTGTTTCCGGTCCATGTTACGCACCTTACCTCCATCTTGGGAAAGAAATAGTGGGTTGATATAATATATTATATATATATATATATATATATATTATATTATATATATATAATATATATTATATATTTATATTATATATATATATATATATATTATCATATATATATTAATATATATATATATATATATATATATACTATATTATATATTTTTTTTTTTTTTTTTTTTGTTTTTTTTTTTTTTGAGTGAGTGTACAGGACACACTCGCACAAAAAGCGGCGATTTACCGAGTAAAACCAACTACGGGGGCAACTCCTAAACAAAACGCATGAAAACGGGAATGCAGTATTAAATCTATAGAGGCAGAGTCAAGTCCGAAGGAAAGCAAAATCGCGCACTGTGGAATGAAGTGACTCTGAAATTGTAATGAGAGGCGGGACTGGACAGGTATGGTGGGTGTAACAAGGGGAAAACGGTCTCTGAAGCGCAAGAGCACACAATCCACGAGAAGATGGCGTACCGAAAGTAGACACTGGGAAAGGCAGAAAGGACATAAAGGGGGATGCTCCTTTGCCATAAGTAGCTGTGAGTGAAATTAGTATGGCCAATTCGCAAAACGGGCCAGGACACTCCTGGTGCGACTCCGACGCGAAAAAGACGATGGCCAATCCCCAGGAGAGCTTTACGCTTACGCAGTTTAGGCACACAGGATGATTTCGACAACTCCTCACAAGCGAGGAAGCCTCCGTTTGAGTCGGCGAGCAGAAATCAGCAGCTGGGAGGTGTTCCAGCAAGATGGCCACAGGTAAGTACGTCGGCAGGTAATTTTGCAGGTGGCGGCGCGATAAGGACGCTTTGTCAGCCAATTCGTTACCCAGAATACCCACGTGAGATGGGACCCAGCAAAACGTCAAACACTTGTGTCTAGCATGCAGCAATACATAGAAACCTTTGGATGATGGACACCAAAGGATGTCTGGTCGGTCGATTTTGTAGTGCAAGAAGAGCACTCTGCGAGTCAGAAAAAAATCGTATACGTGTCAAGCAGATCTAGTGTCAGAATCCTATTAATAGCTAAGTTAGTGCAACTAACTCGGCCGTAAAGACGGACGCGTCAGAAGAGAGAGTGTGGGACACAGTAAGGTCTGGAAAGACCGCTGATGCACCCACACCACCCTCTCGCCTTGATCCGTCGGTGTAGACGCTCACAGAGTCCCCATGGAGAGCCAGGTGAGACAGAAAGGAAGCCTTCAGGAGAGACGGGTGGTCCCCGGATTTTGATAAGTCAGACAACCTCATGCACACAACAGGGGGCGGATACAACCAATAAGGGCAGACATCATCGTAGTCAAATTGTAAAACAGCCGCACAGGGAGGCGGAGAAAACGGAAGACAGACGCCACAACCTCAGCAAACGACCAATAGGCAGGGCTACGAGGAACCTCAGCGATGAGAGGGGAAGGGAGGGGGGGGGGGGGAAAGGGGGGAGGGGGAATAGGGGGAACGCTCGCGATGAAGGAGACAAGCCGATGGCTTGGGGATTTGTAGACGGAGAAACAAGGAGCACATGAGATATTCTCTCCGTAAAGAAAGGGGCATCACCCCAGCCTCCACCTCCAAACTCTCCTTTGGCGAAGAACGAAACGCCCCAAGTGATATCCGCAGACCCTCATTCTGTATCGGGTCGAGAAGGCGTAAGTACGCCAGAGACGTCTGGCCATATATCGCACACGCGTAATCCAACTTTGACCTGACCAACATGATCAGCAGACGAAGCATGACCTTACGATCAGCACCCCAAGATGTAGACGTAAGGTGGCGTAAGAGGTCCAAAGAGCGGCGGCAGTTAAGTTTCAAATTGAGGATATGAGGGAGATAAGTCAGGCGAGCATCCAATAACAGGTCCAAGAACCTCACCTCCGACACAAGGCGGATGGGGGAGCCATACAAGGTCAGCAAGGGAGACAAATCACCCCTACGATCCCGCTTACCACCTCTACGGAAAAGCACGGTCTTCGTCTTTGTGACGGAAAAAGTAAAACCCCGTGAATCACTCCACGAAGTCACCCCATTGACGGCCAGCTGCATCTGACGTTCAATGCATGAAAGTTTCACTCCAGAAACATACAACGCCAGATCGTCCACATATAGAGAGCACCGAACGGAAGATGGGATGCTAGCAATGACACCATTGAAACCGACAGCAAAAAGCAGAAAGCTGA
>JABUQX010028950.1:15000-17500 GCA_015478945.1 Trachelipus rathkii
TTTGAGAGGCTGTAACTTTTTTTCTTAAAAAAACTGATCATTAAATTTTTTTTTTATTCTTCATTACTATTTTTTTAAGAGTCTATGCTGTGATTTTTAAATAATTTAGAGGCCACCTATTGTAAATAATTTCCTTTTTTTTTTATTAATATTGAATTTTGTTTTGCATTAACTAGATTTTTTGATGATCATTTAAAAATCAGTATCTTCTCTTACTATTTCATCAAAATATACAAGAATATTATGCATATAAAGATTTAAAAAAACAAAATCATAAATACTCTCATTTTGAGATTTATCCGGGGCTTAAGTAAATACCCATTTACAAGTACCCTACCCATTGGGTGTTTACCCAGCTCACATCACTAATCATAACCTCTAACAGGGTACTGCCTTCAAGATCATATGAACGGATATGGTGTAGATTGCATAGAAAATCTTCCTCCTCCTCTATAAGGCCTATTTTCCCATAGGAAATATGGAAATTATGGTGTCTGTAGAAGCACGAGGGACCCAGCATTTAACTGGGAAAGTCCCCAAAGTAACAATTTCATCAAGGGGTACCCTAAGTCTATCATGGGAAGGAATCGAGAAACGAATCCCAGCCCCCTTCCCAAGGAAATGAACAAGAGCCTCTTATAACTTCCAAAAGGGGATGTCATTTAATAGCACAGTTGATCTAGAGTGTTTTGTAAATATACATATGGACCATACAAGATGATAAAATATCAATAGAACGAATTACACAGGACTTGCACGGCGAGACTCCCATCACCCTAGCCCTCTCCCCCTCCCCCACTTCAACCCTTTGGTGCGAGGTGAGACAATACTCTATCTATCCTGGACACCCGCAGTACTGCCACTCCTCTTCCTACCTGAAAGGGTGGTTTTATTTATTTTACATGGTCATGGCATGGGTTTAAATATATTGGTAAAATATATGGTAAACTTTGCTAAAAGGTCGTGGCCTGGCTGCCATCCTACACCGTAATGGCTTCCTCCAATCAGCTCAATCCGAGAAAATCGATGTTTTCTTTCCGCCATCCGAGTAAAAAACGAAAGGGCCAAGGCATGGAAGCCCAGCTTATGAAGAAAATAATAATAATAAATCAAAATGATTTTTGCCCACCCGATTGAAAAGGAAATGAAAAATAGCCTAGGAAAAAAAACGTTCACGTTGCTTCGAGCGGTAAAACTTTCACCAGGCTCCAGCAATTGACACGACAAACATACAAAAGTCCCACATTCGCGGAAGAATATATATGAGAGAGGATCTTAACATCGCAGAAACTGTGATGTCCCTTAAGAGTTCATGGCAGGTCAACCACTCCATATAATAAATAATAATTAAAAATATAGTACCTCAATCCAATACTATAATTTTCGGACCATTTTCTGTGTGAGTGCATGGTGGACGCGTGTACCTTTTCGCGGCAAAATTGGCCGCCAAAAATTCAAATAGATATAACATAACTGAAAATAGGAAAAGTTTATTTTTATAATCATAAACACTTTTAGTTTTTTGTCTATGTACTAAATTTTGAAGGAAAATGCTTAATGATTTTTTATAGTTTAACTTTTTGGCGGGAAATTTAGTCCCAAAATGCGTACACGCCCCACCATTTACACACACAAAATGGTCCCAAAATTATAGCATTGGATTGAAGAACTATAATTTTAATTGTATTTATACTATGACTACTCTCCGAGAAAGTTCATGGTGGTCCCAAATAATCATAGTAGAGATTTATACTGTGAAATAATCAACTAGATCTGCTTTTGTTCTATTGTGTTTCCCCTTAAAGGTTAGCTAAAGAACATCGTGCTAAGCTACATGTTGACATAGTGTGATTATTTGAGATTTCAGCGGTAATAAAGAATTGAAAATATATATTTGGGCATGAGAAAACACGGCAGTGTTGACATAAAATGTGGATAATATAGTTTAAATGGAAAATTGATAAAATAATAATCAAATTTAAGATCGTTCTTGCGCACTTGAATTATGGACTAATGAAATTTTAATAGTATCACTGATTGGAAAAGAGTTGAGTCAATCACAATTCACAATTTATATAAATGAATCATAAATTTTTAAGTGCGTAAAAAACTGTGTTGCAAAAACATTCCAGAGTAAATGTTCTTGCTTGTAAACAGCGAGCATTATATAATAAGTTTGTATTGTCCTCTATTTCATATGTGATTGTGGACTTGTGGTTATATGAACTTTGCTGGGGTATATGGAGGGTCGGATTAAGATCCTTAGAGGCCCTAAGCACTTATAAGATTTTGGTGCCCCATACATAGGTAATTCAAAATATAAACATTAATAAATCAAAAAATTAACATGCTGTTTTTCGAAATTAAACAAAATTTTTTGAAAGATGGAAAAAATTATTTTTTTTTTTTTTTTGTAATAAAAACCTAGAACCCCAACAAAAAAAATAATAATAAAAAAATAAATAAATAAATTACTATTCATTACATGGTGTAAATTTCA
>JABUQX010028950.1:22500-31426 GCA_015478945.1 Trachelipus rathkii
CTACCCATCCGTGATCTATTGATCTATTGATCTATTGAATCTATTGGATCTATTGATTCAAGTCATATTTTGTATAACAATAACAAAAAAACTTTTATTTATTTTGTTTTGTTTTCTTTAAACATTTTGTTTTTACTAAAAAAATTTATTCTTTTCATGTTTATAACTTAAAAAATTTGCATTTTTACATACTTTAAAGCAGTAAATCAGTAAATCAGTTAATCAAACTGCCCTCCTACCCTTCCATGATCTATTGATCTATTGATCTATTGATCTATTGATCTATTTGATCTATGATCTATTGATCGATTGATCTATTGATCTATGATCAAGTCATATTTTGTATAAAAATTGTGTTATTTTACATACTTTTAAAGCAAGTAAATCAGTAAATCAGTTAATCAAACAGCCATCCTACCCACCCCTCCCTACCCTTCCATGATCTATTGATCTATTGATCTATATCTATGGATCTATAGATTCAAGTCATATTTTGTATAACATAACATAAAAATAAATTTCTTTGCTGTAGCTGGTGTTGTTGAAATGTTGCGTTTGTTGTTGCATTTGTTGCAGTTGTAGATGTTGTTGTTGTTGAAATGTTGTTGTTGTTGTTGTTGTTGTTGTTGTTGTTGTTGTTGTTGTTGTTGTTGTTTGTTGGTGTTTGGTTTGGTTGTTGTTGCTGTTCATCAGCGTTCAAGTTTAGTGAAAATATACAACACTTTTCAAACATATCTCTAAAATATTAATTTTACATTAACATTGTAATATTGAAAACTAAACAAAAATATATCTCATCCTAGCCTAACTGACATACAGCATTCATTAACAAGGTAACTAAAATTAGAAGTTTCAACTTACCAGCAGAAGTCAACATAGCAATCTCAATCTTTACTATACACGCAGCCGACCAAAAATATTATTATTATTATTATTATTATTATTATTATTATTATTATTATTATTATTATTATTATTATTATTATTATTATTATTATTATTATTATTATTATTATTATTATTATTATTATTATTATTCCACATAGATCTCACAACACCAATAACGCGTGCGATCACTTTGCCTGCAGGTCCGCAACTAAAACATTGGTGGTAAATTGCTCTCTACCAGACACCTAAACATTACGCAGTCTTGTTACGCTCAAGGGTAGCCAATCAGAGAACTGTATTTGTTATGCCATCACGGACAACCAATGAAATTCGAGGAATGACTCATTAATCTTAATATCTTTTTAACACATGAGAAGGGGTAACGAGATTTATTAACTTTGTTCCCGATATCTTTTTGACAACATGAGAAGGGCGACGGATTTATACTCTTTGGTTCCCAAATGTCTTTTGACACATGAGAAGGGTAACGAGATTTATTACTTGTTCCCAATATCCTTTTGACACCTGAGAAAGGGTAACTAGATTTAATTACTTTGTTCCCCTTTTGCCCTTACTTACATATGTTTTTTATCTTAAACAGTAGTTTTATTATTATTATTATTATTATTATTATTAATTATTATTATTATTATTATTATTATTATTATTATTATTATTATTATTATTATTATTATTATTATTATTATTATTATTATTATTATTATTATTATTATTATTATTATTATTTATTATTATTATTATAATATCAACTATAATGTATATGAACATAACAAACCCTAACACACATACACCACACACACACACACACAGACAACACACACACACATCACACACACACACACACACCACCACACACACACACACACACACACCTCACATCGAACACTTTCAGGAGTTAACATGAAATATTTTTAGGCTTATTCCGTTTTAGACTCCCGAGCCCTTTCAGAAAATAACAACACGAAACATGAAAATGATTTTATGCTATAGCCACTTGCATAAAGTGATGTAATACTTATTATATTTATTAAATAATTAAACAAACTGGTAGTTTGGCCAACGGCGCCATCATACAGATTGCGATTTGACCAACACTGTTAATACGATTTGGGTTGCTGAGTTATATATAAATCGACGAGCTACTCGATGGCTCATTCTTAATCAAGAGCTCTTACGATCAACACTTTAAGATACATTCGTTAGATTCTGTAGTAACATTATCCATGTTTTTTATATCTACACATGAGGATTTTTCAAATCAAATACTTTTCAGAGAATGTAAACTGGTTGTTTTCCTATAATATATATATATATATATATATATATAGTATATATTATATAATATATATATATATATATATATATATTATATATATATTATATATATATTATATATATATATTATATATATATATATACCTATATATATATATATATGTATATATATATATATATATATAATATAATTAATATAATATAAATATATATTCTGCATTAAATAAAAATGAAATTGTATCACATCTGACCATTAATTTAATAACGTAACGGTACTTAAGTATTATTAATTAACAATGGAAGGGTAAATATTTATAACATATGTCCTAAAAAAGTGATTCTTGTTCCAGAAAACCGTTTGAATATACAACTTGGGTAAAAAAGCATCGCTTCGTGGCGTTATCGACGCATTGATTAAAAAAATGGGTATGTTGCTATGTAGATATATTTAATGTATGGAATGAGAAATACTATGTTAAACTAATATATTGCAGACATAGTGACCTAATTGTATGAAAACATGACCTTAATTGTTTACTGTATCATAAATAATAATGACTATTCATTCCAGGCTAGCCCTTCGATGATGAATGCTGGTAATAAGAAGAGGAAGACCACTATAACAGACATAACGCACATCTCTGTAGAGAAACTAAAAAAGTCGATGGAACGTCATACATATGAAGTAAAGGTTATTGATGAAAACTTCTTCCATGGACCAAGAGATCTTGAAGCATCGTTCGAGACGGTTGTTAGTGAAGTTGTTGATGCTGTATTAAAAGACTTAGAATATGATAGTACACGTATGAGGGTTGGAATCAATTTCACGTTCGGTGATAACCAGTCACCTGATCGGAAATATTATGTCAACATCAGTTATAGAGATATATTAGACAATATTGCGGTGAAAGAGATGATGAGACGCTTGGAAGGTTCATTCCAGTCCGGTGACAAGGCTACCTTTACCAAATTCAAAGTAGTAGCTACTGTGTTCATGATAGGTAATGACTGTAAAACTGATGCATTCGAACCACAAAATGCTAGTTTCAAGCATCCTTACATTAGTAAAGTTCATCTAGAGAAAGGAGCTGTAGGTTGTGCTTTCAAAGCTGTTGTTCTGTTTAGGAAAATAGCTCGTGAATGTGTAGAGTCGAAAGGTATTCATTCATATACAATCGAGAAAGCTGCAAAAACATTAGCTAAAGAATGTGGTATGGAATATACAGATTCTTTCATAGTAACTGACTTTGAAAAAATCGAGAATATTGAAAAATGTCGGATAGTCGTGTTTGGTCCTGAAGGTAATGGAGTAAAGATACTTTATAATCCATCTAACGAGAACAGAGACGATCCCTTATACATTATCGGTCATGACGGAGTTAATCATTACTATGCTGTAACAGAAGATAAGTTAAAGTTATGTTTTGAAAATACCAAAAAACACAGGGCATATATGAATGGCATCTTTTGCACTTATTGCTACACATTCAATAGTAATAATATAGCACATAAATTAGATTGTGAACTTACGGATGTGACAGTGTCTAGATGATAAGTGTCGAGGTTCATTCAATCCGAAGGTATATTCCATGAGTGTAATGAATGTAATCGTGAATTTTATAATTCCGATTGCTATAAAAAACACCAAGATAATAATACGTGTAAGAAAATTAAGATTTGTAAACTCTGCCTTGAACAAATAAAGGCTGATCGCTATTATAGTTTCAAACACGACTGCACAAAAGCTTATTGCAAAACATGCAGTACATTATACGAGCCTAAAGAAGATGAATACCATATATGTTACATGAAGAAAAGAAAATATAGAAAAGAAGGATGATAAGAAAGATACTGATCCTGAGGTTTATACATGTTACTACGATATGAGACATACAGGAAGATAAAGGTTATGAATGATAAGAAGAAGAATAATAGAATTTGAGTACTTATTTACTGGTAAGCAGATGAATATGTGAATGTATGTACAGATAAGTGAGGGGAACAAGTATGTTCAAATTGCGGTCGCAAGAACAAGAAACATTTAAATTAGAGGCTTGAAAAAAAGGACCTTGTAAGGAAATTTTCATCGATTTTCTAAATGGACTTTTCAATTAAAAGATCTAAATCAAAAGTAATTGTGACAGCACATAACGGTGGTAAATTTGATCACCAGTTCGTATACGCTGCATTATTGACCCACCCCAGTTCAAAATCTATCAGCAGCAATCCTATAAAAAGAGGCAATAAAATCATATCAATGGGAACGAATGGAAATATAGTCTTCAGGGATACATTATTATTTACACCATGTGCATTGAAAGCTTGCCTAAATGCATGGGTGTCTGTGAAAAAGACAATTCCAAGGGTTTCTTTCCCTATACATTTTTAAATGAAAACACCTTGAATTATAAAGGACTTATTCCAGATAAGAAATTTTTCGAAATAGAAAAAATGTCAACAGATGAAAAGCAAGCATTTGAAGAATACTATAATAAGTTTATAGGTAAAGAATACAATATTTTTGAGGAATGTGAAAAGTATTGTGTACAACGTGCTTAATATACTAAGAAATGTTTTGAGAAGTTTAGGGGCAGTTTCATTAAAGAATTTGATATAGATTGTCTAGATAATAACACAACAATTGCATCTTTATGTTTTACACTTTATAAAAATGTGTTTATGCCCGAGGAAAAAATTACTATTCTAGGTCGAGAGAACCCTAAACCATTTCACCTATGAAGCAATTCGTTGGCTTATGTATCAGGAAAAATTGAACAATATAAACATAAGGCAACGCTCGCAACGGTGGAGAGAAAGGGTTCAAAATTAAGAACAAGTGGTTTTACCCTGACGGGTTCGGATATGTGACCGGTATGAAAACTGTTTTCCTATACCATGGTTGTGGCATGGCATGGACATAAAGGTTGTAATAAAGGAAAAGGTACGCTGCATAGCGTATCGGGTGTTGACCGTTACAATCTCAACATGAAACAAGAAGATAGGTTATAAGAAGCCGGTATTTAAGGTTCATAACTCGTGTGTGGAATGTGAATGGAAGGCTACAAAAGACCCCCAGATATTCCAAGATCCTAAATCATCACCGATGAAATATAAGCATCAGTGAATTATTCAACGTCTTAGTAAATGATGTTGGTTTAACAACACAGGCTCATAATTGATAATTCATCTGCTTGGAGGCGAATGGACGCCTTCGTACAATTACTATCCCCAACTAGGGCAGAGTTTTTGACCTATACATCACTTTTATTTTATTGGTGTTACCCTGTGGTCCAGAAAAACTAATAGGAGGTACCAGCTAGTTACCAAGAATGGACTCAATGACAAATATTTCGGCACAGCTTACATTAACTCAAGAACTATACATCCCTGTCCTTCCTGAACGGACTAAAAAGAAACTAATGTTTCCATTATGTGCGAAATGTGTGGAGAAAGGTTGTGAGAAATGTACTCATAATGAGGTGTATACACAACACCTGAAATTCAATTGGCAATAGAGATGGGTTACGAAATACTTAAAATATTTGAAGTTTGGACGTTTAAAGAGAAGTGAACCACTTCTTAAAAATAAAGACAGAGGCATCAGGTCTACCAAATAATATTCACGAGGATGATCCTGATTTCGAGGAAAAACTTAGAGTTTATCCGTCTTTTCGTCGAACTTGATATTAACAATATCAAGAAAAATCCTGGGATGCGATTCATTGCAAAATTGTGCCTCAATTCGCTTTGGGCAAAATTTGCTCAAAATACACCTACAAGAGAAGATGTAGTATGTTACTAGTGGATTAGGTTTACCAAAGCGAATCTTGAGTGCCTAGTCGTTATTCCCAATAGGCAGTAAAATATGTGTGACAGTTAAAAAATTGCGCTAGCCGAACGATCAATAACTGCTACAAATATTCCTCATCGCATCGTTTAGATATGGTTCATTTTGGTTTACAAAGTCAAACAAAGGGCATGTAGCGAATATCAGACTCTGTATTTTTTGTCCGCTGGTGAAAAACGATGAAGTTCCCTGAAACAGGAAACTATTATAGGTGAACTAACAATGAAATGCATTCGGTTGGGTCGTGTATCTTTGTATGTTAGTTTATGCTGTTTGTGCAGATGGAAATATAAATATATTGTAAAGGCCAAAGGCCTTACCAGCAGTAACGATACAAGAGATACTATTCATTACTACTTCTGCTAAAGTGGTGTATGAGGAAGGTGGCGTAAATGTCGAGCAGGTTAATGTGGGGTTTTCGGTCCCAAGTAGCGGTCAATTGATGAAGATGTATGCGATGACCTGCCTCATAAAAAGGCAGCTCGAATAGACGAATCACAGAATCCTAATGCTAATTTACACGGGAGTAACAGAGGAGGGTTATGCTATAGTATTCCTACTACAACTTTTCAACCCGGAAAATATGGAGGTGTTAGTATTGTATCCGGGGTCAAGATGATGCAACATACAGCTGATAAGCGGTTTTCTATCAAAAATTCTTTTCGAACAGCATCCTATGGGTTTAAGGGCACTTTAATCTCAATATATTATAAATATCCATCTATGTTTATTGTACATGATGTCTTAATATTTTCTATGTAACAAATAATTCTGAATAATAAAATGTAAATAACAAATTTATTTTATTACCTCTATTTGCGTTGAATAATATAAGTGTGTTGTGTGTGTGTGTGTGTGTGTGTGTGTGTGTGTGTGTGTGTGTGTGTGTGTGTGTGTGTGTGTGTGTGTGTGTGTGTGTGTGTGTGTGCAGAATCTAACGAATGTGCCTTAAAGTGTTGATCGTCAGAGCTCTTGATTAAGAATGAGCCTTCGAGTAGCTCGTCGATTTATATATAACTCAGCACCCAAATCTATACAGTGTGAACGACTCGCATCTGTAATGATGAGCCGTTGCAATACCTAACCAGTTTGTTTAATATATATAGTATTACATCAACTTTATGCAAGTGGCTATGGCATAAAATATTTTCCATGTTCGTGTTGTTTATTTTCTGAAAGGGCGCGGGAAGTCTAAAACGGAATAAGCCTAAAAATATTTCAGGTGAAAGTGTTCGATGTAGATGTGATGTGTGTGGTGTGTGTGTGTGGTGTGTGGTGTGTGTGTAGTGTGTGTGTATGGTATGTTAGGTTGTTAATGTTTCTATCATATATAGTTGATTTATATAATAATTACATAATAATTTAATAATAATATGATATAATTATAATATAATAATAATAATAATATAATAATAATAATAATAATAATTTAGATTTGATAGTTCTAAGTAAGGGACAAAAGGTGATAATAATCTATTTACCTTCTCATTGTGTGTTTGGGGTTTTCGTTCCCTTCTCATGTGTAGACCATTGGAACACTAATAAATCTCGTCGCCCTTCTCATTGTGTCAAAATCGAGGACAGTATAAAATCTCGTTACCTCCTTTATGTGTGTTGTAATGAGTCATGTATTAGGTTGTAATGGATATACATACTCTGATTGCTATCCCTTGAGCGTACTAAAATTGGTTGATTTGAGTGTCTGGTAGAAGGTTTTAGTTCTTTTGTGAGACGAGGGTGATCGCACGCGGTTATGGTGTTGTGAGATCTATGTGGAATATAATTTAATTAATATAATTAATAATAATAATATAAATAATAATATAATAAATAAATAATAATATACTAATAATAATATAATAATAATAATAATAATAATAATAATAATAATAAATAATAATAATAATAATAATAATAATATTTTTTTGGTCGGTCTGTAATGTAAAGATTGAGATTGAATATGCTACTTCTGCTGTAAGTTGAACTTCTAATTTTAGTTAACACATTGTTAATGAATTGCTGTATGTCAGTTAGGGTAGGGTGAGATATATTTTTGTTTAGTTTTCGCATATTACAATGTTAATGTAAATTAACATTAATATTTAGAGATATGTTGAAAAAGTGTTGTATATTTCATTTAACTTGAACGTTTGATATATTTAACAACAACAACAACAACAACACAACAACAACAACACAACAACAACACAACACAACAACAAACAACAACAACAACATTTCAACACACAACATCCTACAATGCAACAAATGCAACAAACAAACGCAACATTTCACAACACCAGCTACAGCAAAGAATTTATTTTTATGGTTATGTTATACAAAATGATGACTTGAATCAATTGATCCATAGATCAATAGATCATAGATCAATAGATCTATGGAAGGGTAGGAGGGTGACTGGTGGGCCTGTTTGATTAACTGATTTACTGATTTACTGCTTTAAAGTATGTAAAATATAACAATTTTTAATACAAAATATGACTTGAATCAATGATCAATAGATCAATCGATAGAATAGATCAATAGTTATCCAATAGAGTCAATCGATCAAATAGATCAATAGATCAATAGATCATGGGAAGCGGTAGGTAGGGCGTTTGATTAACATGATTTACTGATTTACTGCTTTAAAGTTGTAAAATGCAAATGCTTTTTTTAAGTTTATAAATTTCTATTGAAAAGAAATAAATTTTTTAGTAAAAACAAAATGTTTAAAGAAAAACAAAACAAAATAAATAAAAGTTTTTGTGTTATGTTAATACAAAATATGATTTGAATCAATAGATCAACAAGATCAATAGATCAATGATCATGATCAATAAGATCACGATAGGTTAGGAGGATAGGGGGGAGGTTTGAATTAACCTGATTATA
>JABUQX010028951.1:0-10000 GCA_015478945.1 Trachelipus rathkii
AAAGAGAGATTTTGGCAATGCTTAAACTACACCTACTTTCAGAATTCTACCTATATATACCATCAGGGCCCTGCAGCTTTACTTGATCAATATGGTCTAGTAAATATCTTTTATGTCAAATTCAAAAATTCTGTAAGTCTATTTGTTACATGCTACAAGAACTATTAGTCCTCTGGAACTCTGTATTCTAATCTTTCCTATGTTGAACATGAGCAAAATAAGCATTGACAACATAGATCAGCTCTTGCTCCGATCGCACTACCACTTCATCAATCTTAATTGACCAATTGTCCTATCTTACTTTTAAATTTATAAAAGCTAAAATAACTTCTTCAACGTTCTTATTACTATTCCTTGCTAAATTAATTTCTGCCTCTCTCTTTGGCCTTTCTTATTGACTGGTTAGTTCATTTCTATTTTTTCCTATAATTTTCTAAATCATCTTCCCTATTACTTACCCTTGAATATTTAAAACATCTGGCACTTTTCATTAATTTCCTCTTCTATCTCCTCTATTCCACCAAACATGGTTTTCTCTTCGCCACCTATGGGTTTATCTTAAAAGCCATACGTGCTGAATATTCATTAAAATTTGTTTAAAAATGTTCCCACATGAATAAACAGTTTTTGTCTTTAAAACTCTTTACAGTCAGTGTATACTAAGCATGTCTCAAAATTTGGTAAAATCACCATTTCGGAAATCCAAGATCTTTTCGTTATTAACTTGCAATTTGGGCCCAGTTATCACATTCAGTATTATCTATATTATATTATGGTCACTAAGTCCTAATTCTCCTCAACTCTTACTTCATCCACCATACACTTTCATCATTAGTTACATATTAAGTCTATTAGTGCATCGTATCTTGTGGGTTCTTGGATCATCTGGGTCAAAAAGTTATGTAGTTTACAATTTATGAATGCAGAACTATTATGGTCATATTAGACAAGGAATCCATTGCCAGGAAATTAAAAATCACCCATTATGACTATAACTTTTTTCATTACTGTGGATGCTGTCTCAATTTCTTTCACAAATTTCAGCATCTAATTCTGGACTCTGGCAGGAGGGTCTATAAAATGCCCCTATTCTATACATGATTTATTGTATATAAGGATAATTTACCCCACACTGATTCAATACATGATTAATTTAAAAGTCAGTCATTGTACAGATTGATATATTGGCTTTTTAAAACATAAAGCGCCAAAACCACACCTTCTTTCTCTACGCTGGTATAATAAAGTGATATCCCTCTATTTCATATTCCTGAAAGGAAGTCTCCATATAATTATTCATTAACCCATGCCTCAGTTTATCAAATAATGTCCCCTCTAGATTCTCATTTATGTATAACTAAATGCAGCTCATTCTTTTTATTTCTAAGGCTATGAGCATTTGTGTAAAAACATTTGATACTTCGAAAATGCTGGTTAATTATTATTCCTATCAATCATTATTTAAACCTGTAACAACATTAGTTTCATTAATCTCCCCACTATTACAGTTACCATTTCTATTATTTGTGATCTCCGATTTTAGCCACCACCCCCAACTTTACCTAGTTTTTTTGCTAAACAAGTCTCCAAACTGGTAACTGAAAAGCTCAACACCTTTACGATTCAAGTGAACTCCATCTGCTGCAAAAGTATCTTTATCCAGAAAATTCTCTCACAAATCCAAAAACCCTAAATAATTTTCTGAAAAACATAATTTCCCTAACCCTTTCATTTACACCTAAAGCCCCACTCCCCCATTCCTGACCTGCACTAAACTAGGTAAAATCCCAATTAGGGGCTCGGAGGCGACGGGGAACACAGGGGGGACGTTTTCCATACCCCGTAGGGAGGGCGGAGGAACGCCCCGCGACAAATACCAAAGAGCGGGGGTCCGGAGACCCTCCCCGGAGGGGGGGAATTAGTCCTACCGCGTAGTTCCCCGGAAGGCCGAGAGACCCCGACTCCTGCATCGGTGCGGTATACCCTTGGGGTATTCTTTAGTAAAAGGAAAAAAAGCAAAATTTAATAGGAAATTTCATTTATTTTAACGAGTAACCAATAACAAGGTCTCTAAATAGGCCTCTAATCATATTACTTACCTTATTAGCAATAATACTTTTTTTATTTTTTTATTTTTTTTACACTATTTTTCCTATCTAAAATTTTACCAGGATTCCAAAAATGTATTCTTTTTCGCTGTAGCTATTGTAGTTTTGAGATACTATTTTTTTCTTTTTTTTTTTTTAAACATTTTTCCGCCCTAAAATTTGGGACAGCATTCCAAGCAATGTATTCTTTTTCCCTGTGGCTATTGGGTAGTTTTTGAGATGATGGATTGATGATAGTTTGCTCGCTCTAAACCAAATTACTCACCAATATATATATATATATATATTATATATTATATATATAATATATATATAGTATATATATATATATATAATATATATATATATATTATCATAATATAAATATACTAATTATATATATAACAGGGTATCTCACGAGTTATGTTACTGGGTGTATCACCGTAAGGGATGTTTAAGTATGAAAATGTGTAAGAATATAAGTTCGATTATTTAATTCATTAAGTAGGATGGGATATGTTACGTTGGTGTCTGCGCACGCGCAATACGAAAACCGCTCACAAACATGCGAATGTCGAATGGGATGATATATTTTTTATGCTTCTGTGAATGCACATAAAATATGAGGGGGCTCTTCCCCTCGACATTATTTGATACGGTTGTTCGTTTCCACGCAATGTACCCATAAACATCTAGACGTCATCTGTAGACATCATGTGCCTACAAAAGCCGAAACGTGTCAATATGAAATAATTAGGTTAAATACTATAGGCATATCCAATAGTATTTGAAAACATCGATACGGCTAACAAAGGAATTAAATTAAATAGGGTAGACCGGGGTGAAATGGGCCAATATTTTAGTTTTTTTAAAATTTTGGTATAAATTTCAAAATATAAAATGAATCTTAATAGCCTATTTTTGCACTCTGTCCTTTAGCTTTAAAATGGTATATATAACATTATATATTTTTATATATTAATATAACTTACAGGCATGTTTATTGAGGTAGGTGAAAAAAATGAACCCGGGGTGAAGTGGGCCACTTTTGAATTTTGTTAAATATCTCGGCTTGTACTTTATATTTTTTAAATATGATTACAGTGTTAGATAGGTAACTTTATGCTCTACAAAAGGTCTTAATAGAATTTTTCTTTTTTATTTACGCTTACTACTTTTTTTTTCACCAAAAGTGCAAAAATTTTTACGCTAAAAAATTAGCCTTAACGAACTTCTGATTTTCTCAAAAACTGTAAGTCATAGAGGAATTATTTGTGGTATGTTAGAAAGCTGTATTACTAGAGATTATACACACCAAATATCAAGTGGCCAAAATAAATAATTAATTTTTAATTAATTATTGATTCACTCGGGGTGAAATGGGCCACTTGTCCAAAAATTACCAAATTTTTTTTTTAATAAATATACCCATATATATAGCTTATAGGATCTATATATATATATAGCCTATATATAGCTATATCTATATATATATATATATATATATATATATATATATATATATATATATATATATATATATATATATATATATATATATATATATATATATATACCGTATATATATATACGGTATATATATATAATTTTCTTTTTTCAGACTTGTAATTAGCCTATAAAATTCCTAAAAATAACATTCCTAACCTAATTCCTTAACACCTATTAATTGACTACCTAATCATTATAATTAAAACCCTACCTACTAATATCCCTATAGGCTAGCCTATCCTTTTGTATGCTACTTTGCTAAAATACAATACCTACCCTACACTATGCCACGAACGTACATCAGGAAAACTACTACTGCTTATGACCCCAAAGTAAATTACCAGAACTAGTTAGAGAGGTAGAAGATGGAAAAGGGACTATCCGTGAAGTAGCTAGGAGAAACAATGTACCCTACCAAACACCAGCGATGGGTTACCAATCCACCTAACAGAACCGGAACTGGTGGTATGACTGTACTATCTTTAGAGAAGGAGAATTTAATCATACATGCTTTGCAATATTTTGCTAAAGCTGGATATCCACAAAACATGAATGATGTAAAAGACATGGTCCAGTCTTTCATAACTGCATGTGGACAGAATACCCCCTTCAAGGATAACCGTCCAGGAGACGACTGGGCAAGTCTTTTTCAGAAGAGGCATCAGGGAAAAATTTCGAAAAGAAAGCCAGAGCTCTTGACAAAGGCTAGAAGTAAATCTCTGTCACCTGATGTTCTCCATTCATTTTTTGAATTATATGCAAAAACTTTAAAAGATAATGGATTGTTCAATGATCCAAAAAGGATATTTAATCTTGATGAGACCGCGTTAACCACTGACCCAAGGCTCGGTACAGTGTTTGTGGATCCTAAGTCACACACTGCTTACAAGTTGTCTGCAACAGAGGGAAAAGCAAGTTTTTCGGTTTTGTTCTGTGTCTCAGCAACTGGAGTGTACTTACCACCATTCACAGTTTATAAAGGGAAACATTGCTATGATAAAAACTGTAGACAAGGCAATATTTCCTAAGCTACTGAACAAATTATGGGACGACCAACTTTCCCCAAATCATGCAGTAGCTGGTTTCAGAGCAACAGGTCTGTATCCGGTTAATAAAGAAATTGTGATGAGAAAATGCGTACAACCAAGCAATTTGGAAGAGAACCCTATAGAATCTGCAGATGAAATACCAATGCCAAAGAAAATCCTAAGGAAGTCTATTATTGAAGTCATTTCACCGAAAAATGTTGAAAATGTTAACAGTGAAGTTGGAAAAAGGAAAAGGGTAACAAAGAAAAGCAGGAGAAATATTAACGGAGGACTCTGTTCTTAGTAGGCTTAAAGAACAAATTTACTTCTAGCCTTTGTCAAGAGCTCTGGCTTTCTTTTCGAAATTTTTCCCTGATGCCTCTTCTGAAAAAGACTTGCCCAGTCGTCTCCTGGACGGTTATCCTTGAAGGGGGTATTCTGTCCACATGCAGTTATGAAAGACTGGACCATGTCTTTTACATCATTCATGTTTTGTGGATATCCAGCTTTAGCCAAAATATTGCAAAGCATGTATGATTAAATTCTCCTTCTCTAAAGATAGTACAGTCATACCACCAGTTCCGGTTCTGTTAGGTGGATTGGTAACCCATCGCTGGTGTTTGGTAGGGTACATTGTTTCTCCTAGCTACTTCACGGATAGTCCCTTTTCCATCTTCTACCTCTCTAACTAGTTCTGGTAATTTACTTTGGGGTCATAAGCAGTAGTAGTTTTCCTGATGTACTTTCGTGGCATAGTGTAGGTAGGTATTGTATTTTAGCAAAGTAGCATACAAAAGGATAGGCTAGCCTATAGGGATATTAGTAGGTAGGGTTTTAATTATAATGATTAGGTAGTCAATTAATAGGTGTTAAGGAATTAGGTTAGGAATGTTATTTTTAGGAATTTTATAGGCTAATTACAAGTCTGAAAAAAGAAAATTATATATATATACTGTATATATATATATATATATATATATATATATATATATATATATATATATACTATATATAGCTATATATATAGGCCTATATAGCCTATATATGATCCTATAAGCTATATATATGGGTATAATATTAAAAAAAAAATTCGGTTAATTTTTGGACAAGTGGCCCATTTCACCCCGAGTGAATCAATAATTAATTAAAAATTAATTATTTATTTTGGCCACTTGATATTTGGTGTGTATAATCTCTAGTAATACAGCTTTCTAACATACCACAAATAATTCCTCTATGACTTACAGTTTTTGAGAAAATCAGAAGTTCGTTAAGGCTAATTTTTTAGCGTAAAAATTTTTGCACTTTTGGTGAAAAAAAAAAGTAGTAAGCGTAAATAAAAAAGAAAAATTCTATTAAGACCTTTTGTAGAGCATAAAGTTACCTATCTAACACTGTAATCATATTTAAAAAATATAAAGTACAAGCCGAGATATTTAACAAAATTCAAAAGTGGCCCATTCCACCCCATGGCCCATTTCACCCCGGTCTACCCTAGAAGGAAAATGTGAAAATGAGATGAACAAGCTTTCCTATTTAATAAGTATATCAGAATGTGTACAACCAACTAACAGCTATCATATGGAGGTTATGTCATAACCTACAAATTATGCGTAATAAAGTGTAGTGAAACGTATAACTTAAGAGTGGTTTGTTTAGTCAGAGCCATACATTTGGAAGCAACATGCCACGCGACCAGTATACGCAGGACGAAAAGCGTGACATGTTGGGAGGTGTTATTCGCAAAACAGGACATGCTCACAGAGTCTGCTGCAGACATATGGACAACGTGTATGCCAATCAACGACCGCCCGAGCCACATGGCATTCATAAGAGTTTACAGACGGTTTCAAGGTACAGGGTCCGATAGTTCAACCCCCTCATCACATACGGGACGGCGGGGGTCGTGTCCGTACATTCGACGTCGAACTGGACGTTCTGCTAAACACCCATGAAAATCCAACGTCCTCATTACGGCAGGCCTAGTTCGGTCTTGGGAATATCGAAGGACCAATACGCGGATTCGTGTTGCATACACATGTATCCATATATGGCCATACATTGTGGCATGATTTGCAATCGTGGAGATCAAAATGGCGGCGGGATTCCTGGCTGTCATTGAATGCCTTCTAATGGATGTACCGGCCTTATTGGAAAATATCTTATTCCGTTGAATCTCGCTTTACCTAATAACGTGTATGAATAACAGAGGTGGAAACTTCAGACATTGGGTTGGAAAAAACCCCCATATAACATTCACTAGCCATCACCAGTCTCATTCTCAGTCAACGTTTGGTGTGGTAATTCTCAATAGTAGGATTATCGGATCTTAGTCTTCGGGGAAATTTGACACGGACAGCGTCCTTCCATTTCCTGCGACCGTCCTTGTTGACTTCCCTGAGTGAATACCTTTAATTTAAGAACAGACGAGGAATATATTACTTACATGATGGGTGCCCCAGCACCTAATTGAAGCTGATAGTGACGACCTACTCGACAGAAACCTTTACGGGAAGATTGATTCGAAGAATCTGGCATTTCCCATGGCCTGCCGCATTCACCCGACTTAACATTCACTGGACTATACTTTCTGTGGGTATCTCAAACATACCGTGTAAGCTGGGTTTATGACCCAGTAACCTCGCCCGATGACCTTCGCCGTCGAATAACCAATGCATGTAGGGGAATCAACCCGGCGTCACTGTCATTGGAATGCAATGAAACCTGGCGCCAGACGGGCTGAGGTATGTATTACGCGGGATGGAGGCGTCTCGAACCAAACATTTGCAAATACTGTAGCACAAGGTTGAAACGCCCTGACGTTTCTTCTCGCAATTCTTGCAACGCTGTGGATAAGATTCATAGGTTAAATCTGTTATGATACTATTAACAACATTACGTTATTACATTTACATGTATCGATATTATGGAGCTGTCTTGAATACCATTGTTTTCTTCAACCTTTCACATTCACTTTTAAACTATTGTTGGTAACATTGGCGCGTTATGGGTACATTGAGTGGAAACGAAGAACCGTATCAAAAAATTTCGAGAGGAAGAGCCCACCTCATTTTTTATGTGCATTACACAGAAGCCATAAAAAAATATATCATCCATTCGACATTCCATGTTTGTGCGCGGTTTTCGTTTTGTGCGTGCACAGACACCAACGTAACATATCCCATTCTCCTTAATGAATTAAATAATCGAACTTATTTCTTACACATTTTCATACTTAAACTTCCCGTACGGATACACCGCGTAACATAACTCGTGAGACACCCTGTATATATATATATATATTGATATATATATGATCTTCGGTGATCAATCTTGTACTTTGTTTCACTCACACAACCTCTATTATATTCTAACTAATCTAATCTATAATATAATACTCTTCTCTAAATAGATAAATAGATTAATGTCAAATTTACCTGCTGAGATAAGATAGAGCCTTCTTCTGTGATAAGATGTATAATCTAGGGCAGAAAAATGGCCGATGAAGGTATGCAGCAGCAGATGTTGTTTATATAATCAGAATGTTAATATGTTAGTAGTATGTTAGGTAGTCACGTATAACAGTATAGTCATATCACGTCAATCTTTATCTTTTTCCGTCAAGTCTTTATCTATATTTTTTATCTGCAATTATATGTTGATCCCTTCTTTTTTCTTCTCTATAGCACTCTCATATGTCTTCTTATTGTATAGCACTCTCTTATCTCTATAGCACTCTCTTATGTCTTCTTATCTTCTATAGTGCCCTCTTGTGTCTTCTGTGTTTGTAATGCCCTCTTATATCTTTTGTCTTCTTTAGTGCTCTCTATTGTATTGCTTCTTCGTCTTATTATTATTTAGTTGCTTTATTTGGTCTAATCTTATTCTATATATACTAATTATCATCTATAAATTCATTACCAATATTAACTACTATCATTATATTATTACAAATCTAGACAATCTTGTACCTGCAGAAATAAACAAATCATGCAGCAGACAATGATGATGTCTCACATCATCACTGTCTGCATCATATATATATATATATATATATATATATATATATATATATATATATATAATATAAATATATATAATATATATATATATATATATATATATACGGTATATAATATATATATATATATATATTATTATATATATATAATATATATATATATATATATATATATATATATATATTAATTATTATATATATATATATATATATTATAATTATATATATTATATATATATAATATATATATATATATATATATATATATATATATATATATATATATATAAAGGTATAGCACATGACTCCACATATTTTTCTGAAAAAATTCAAAGTCCAAAATTAATATATCAATATGTATATTAATATTACTTATAAATATATATAATAATAATATAATATAATAATAATATAATATAATAATATATAATATAATATAACATAATATAATAGTCATATATAGGCCTATATATACATTATTCGATATATTGATTTTTGGACTTATAATTATTATATACTGGAGTCCTGTGCTATAACCTTTACCATATAACCGGTATATATAACAGACTGCCGGATATCCGAGCCGGATTATCAGCCGATATCCGGTATCCGGTTTTAAACTTCTAGCCGGATAATCCGGTAATCCGGCTATCCGGCTAAATTCACTAATCCGGCCATCCCTAATTATTAAGGCAGTAATTTTGAAAAGTAGCTTAATCAAGTTTGGAAGCTAGAAATAAAGCTAATAAGATGCTGGGCAATAAATAAATCGCAATGTTGTTTACAAGGAGTCAGGAGTAATAAGTAAAACTGTATAATAGCTTATGTTAGGTGCCAAAAGTTTTTTAATCAGAGTATTGTTGGCAAAGTTTGGGCCTTATTTAAAGAAAGACTTAGATATGGTAGAGAGAGGGAGTGCAACGTAGAGCAACAAGGGATGATTTCTGGGTTTGAGGGTAAGTAGCTATGAGGAGAGGCTGAGGTTAGGAATGTTTTCTGTAGAAAGGGCGATTTCTCACAGGGGACATGATACAAGTCTTACAAAATATTTACATCTATTGATAACATAGAGACCAATAAATTTTTTCATAGTAGAGCATGGACAGGTAACCAGGGGGCATAATAAGAAAATTAAGAAGATAGCATGCCATCTTGATTAAGAAAGCATGCATTCAGTAATAAGGGTTGTTAAATTTTGGAATAGTCTGCCAGAAGGAGGTTGTTGAGTGTGACTCGATTGCAAACCATTTAAGAAACGGTTAAGTTTCGTTTATGGATTGGGTTGGGTATGCATAATAATATATTGATGAAGCCACAATTGGCGGTTTTTGTTTATAGCAGTTATTGTTAGATGG
>JABUQX010028951.1:20000-33043 GCA_015478945.1 Trachelipus rathkii
TGCATTAACAAAAGGGAAACTGTGGCATTTGACAGATTATAAACAATGCTTAAAAGTGCTTTTATGTAACCCTCCATTATATGACTGCCATTTTGGTAAGTGTTCAAATTGTGAAAACCGAATTAGTGAACTGGAGACCTACCTATTTGACATTTTCAATACCAATATGATTGATGATGTACTTTATAAACAATGGCTAATGACAGACAGAACAAAACTTGAAACAGTTTCAAAAGCAACTGATGACTTTATTGATACATTTTTAACTGCTCTTCTCAAGCTCAGGGACCATGACTATATTGCAAAAGAGCAATCTTCATTTTTTAGGAAAAAAAAAGAATTTTTGAAAGTAGAACTTTTAGTTAGTAGCGATTTTTCTAAAAATTATTTTTATATTGCAGGATGCTGCTCAAGGCTTCCACTAGAACAATGCTCAGGCTACAATTCATCCTTTTATTTGCTACTACAAAGATAATAACTAAAGTAGAGCATTTTAATGTCGTTATCATCTCAGACTGTTTAAAACATGATACTGTAGCAGTCCATGTTTTCCAGAAAAAGCTGATAAATTTTCTTAAACAAAACTTCTCACAGACTGTACAAATTTCACATATGACATACATCACAGATGGAGCAATTTCTCAATATAAAAACTAAGAATTTTTTAAATTTGTTTTCATGAGCAAGATTTTAACATTAAAGCCGAGTGGCACTTTTTTTGCCACCTCACATGGGAAAGGTCCTTGTGATGGCTTAGGTGGCACTATTAAAGGACTAGCAGCACGTGCAAGTCTACAACGTACTTATAATAAAAAAAAAAAGAAACAAAAACAATTTTTTGATTTTGCAAAAAAATAAAAAAGGAATACATTTCTTGTAACTACAAATCGCCCAATTTGGCTAGTAAAAACTAATGATTTATAAATTATCGAATACCCCAAACCATTCCACATGCAATTAATAACTAAGTTATGGTCACACATGCCATCTAACAATAACTGCTATACTAAAAACCCGCCAATTTGGGTTCGTCAATATATTATATGATCCCAACCCATCCATAAACGAATCTAACCGTTTCTTAAATGTTGCAATCGAGTCACACTCAACAACCTCCTGTGGCAGACCATTCCAAAATTTAACAACCTATTACTGAATGCATGCTTTCTTATATCAAGATGGCATGCTTTCTTCTTATTTTCTTATTTATGCCCCCTGGTCACCTGTCCATTGTTCTACTATGAAAAATTTTATTGGTCTCTATGTTATCAATAGATATGTAAGTATTTTGTAGACTTGTATCATGTCCCTCTGGAGGAAATCGCCTTTCTACAAGAAAACATTCCTTAACTCTCTTCAGCTCTCTCATAGCTTTACCTCAAACCCAGAAATCATCTTGTTGGCTCTACGTTGCACTCTCTCTCTAGCATATCTTAAAGTCCTTTCTTTTAAATAAGGGGCCCAAACTTGTGCAGAATACTCTATTACTGGGCCTTAAACATAGCTATTATACAGTTTACTTATTACTTCCTTGCTTCCTTGTAAACAACATTGCGAATTATTTTTTATGCCCAGCATCTTATTAGCTTTATTTCATGCTTCCAAAACATTGATTAGCTACTTTCAAATTAATGCTTATAATCAGGGATGGGCCGAATAGTGAATTAGCCGGATAGCGAATACCGATATCGGCTGGAAGTTAAAAAACGGATACACGGATATCCCGGCTGGATATCCGGTCGTGATATCCGGCAGTCTGTTTATATACCGTATATGTAAAGGTATAGCACAGGACTCCATATATAATAATATAAGTCAAAATCAAAATATCAAACATTTATATAAAGGCCTATATACATTATTTTTTTTTATTTATTATATTATGTTTATTATATTATTATTATTATATTATAATATTATTAATATTATATTAATTATTTTATATATTATAATAATATTATAATATAATATTGATATATTGATTTGGACTTAGAATTTTTTCAGAAAATAAGTGGAGTCCTGTCTATAACTTACACGCGGTATATATATATATATCTATATATTATATATATATATTATATATATATATATATATTATATATATATATATATATAATATATATATATATATATATATATATATTATATTATATATATAATATATATATAATATAATATATAATATATATATATATATATATAATATATATTATATATACCGTATATATATATATATATATTATATTATATTATATATAGTATATATATATATATATAATATTCTCTATATATATATAATATATATATATATATATATATATAATGCAGACAGTGATGATGTGAGACATCATCATTGTCTGCTGCATGATTTGTTTATTTCTGCAGGTACAAGATTGTCTAGATTTGTAATAATATAATGATAGTAGTTAATATTGGTAATGAATTTATAGATGATAATTAGTATATATAGAATAAGATTAGACCAAATAAAGCAACTAAATAATAATAAGACGAAGAAGCAATACAATAGAGAGCACTAAAGAAGACAAAAGATATAAGAGGGCATTACAAACATAGAAGACACAAGAGGGCATTATTGAAGATAAGAAGACATAAGAGAGTGATATACAATAAGAAGACATAAGAGAGTGCTATAGAGAAGAAAAAAGAAGGGACCAACATATAATTGCAGATAAAAAATATAGATAAAGACTTGACGGAAAAAGATAAAGATTGACGTGATATGACTATACTGTTATACGTGACTACCTAACATACTACTAACATATTAACATTCTGATTATATAAACAACATCTGCTGCTGCATACCTTCATCGGCCATTTTTCTGCCTTAGATTATACATCTTATCACAGAAGAAGGCTCTATCTTATCTCAGAAGAAGGCTTTATCAGGAAAATAATCAGGTAAATTTGACATAAATCTATTTATCTATTTAGAGAAGAGTATTATATTATAGATTAGATTAGTTAGAATATAATAGAGGTTGTGTGAGTGAAACAAAGTACAAGATTGATCACCTAAGATCATCAAATGCGCAACTCTGCTAAATAGCTAGGTAGCTAAGCAGTTAAGTAGATAAAAAATGGGTGGTGATGATGAAACAAAAAGGGAGGTTGAAACTAGAATAGTGGGTAAATGTCCAGTGTTTTCTGGGAAGGAAAGAGATTATGAAAAGTGGAGGAGAAAGGTGTGTGATTGGGTGGAATTAAATGCAAATATGAGACAAAGGGGATTAATGATAAGATTACATTTAGAGGGAGAAGCGGAAGAATTAACAAAAAACATCAGTATAAGTGAGTTGTCAAGTGAGGGTGGGGTAAAGTTAATATTAGCAGCATTAGATAATAGATATAAGTTGGATAAAAGAGTGGAGAGGTTTAATAGTGTGCTCAATGTATTAAAAATAGATAGAAGAGAAGAAGAAAGCGTGAAAGAATATGTGATACGGTATGAAAAAGTAATGAGTGAAGCAATCTGTTTAGGGATGAGTGAGTGGGGAAAGGATGTAAAAGGAGCTCATTTGTTGTATTCAGCAAGATTGAAAAAGTGGGAAGAACAGATTATTATAGGGGGATGTGGTGACAGTGATTTGGAATATGAGAATATTAGAAAACAAATGCTAAGAATATTTGAAGACATAAAAACTGAGAGTGAGGATACAAGAGAAAGAAAGGAAAAGGATGAAATGTGGTGGGTAAGGAATAGACAAGGTATGGATGAAATGACTGGGGCAGTGTATAAGAGAAGAGAAACAAGTAGAAATGAAAAGGAACAGGTGTGGCATGGGCAGAATAATAACTATGTAGAGGATACAACAGAGGGAGCACAGAAGAGAGAAACACAAGGTGAAAGAGAAGAAAGAATTAAGTGTTATAAGTGTGGAGGAATAGGACATAAAGGTTGGGAATGTTTGAGTAAGGGATTCAGATGTTTCAAATGTATGAAAGATGGGCATATGGCGAAGGATTGTGAAGATGCACTTTTTTGTCTCAGGTGTGGAAGAAAGGGACATGGATCAAAAGAGTGTCAAACGAGTGTAGAAAATATAAGAAGATGCACGATGTGTAACAAATTTGGACATGTGGATAACGATTGTTGGTGGAATAAGAAAAAGGGAATACAAGAAGTGAATAGAAAGGAGAAAGAGAATATCTATCTGAATGAACTGAATGGTAGAAATAGAGAAGAGAAAAGTGAAACAAATGAAGATGAAGTAAAAGAACGAATGATTACAGCAATTTTGGATGAAAGAGCTACTGGTCCAATGACTGAAAGTGGAAAGAAAGATTGACATAAGGAAGTAGTAGGTTCTCAAATCACAGAAGAATATCAGGGAGAGAATTGTTCAAGAAAAAAGAGTAAAAGAGGGAAACGAAAGAAGAAAGTGAAGAGTGATCAAGAGAATAATGTAAATAATAAAAGTAGTGAGAGAGACATAGAAAAAATACAAATAAGAGATAAACACGTAAATGAGAGTGAGAAAGAATATATTAGTTTTGAAGTATGTGAAAAAGAAAACGATGATGAGGAATCACAAAGTATAAGTCAAGTAAGTGAAATAGTATACACGATATTGAATATGTGCGATGAGATGTTAGAAGAAATTAACTCGGGAAAGAGATGGAAGTGTAAAAATGTAAGTGTAGGATTATACAATATGTGGCATATGTGTGAAGAATTTATTGGGAATTTGAGTGGAAAGAAGTGTAGGTACAATAATGTATTCTGAGAAGGAATGAGAGTTATATAATATATTTGAATAAGGAAATGAGGTATGAAAGAGAAAAAAGGATTAGGGGGATAAAAGAGATGGAAGAGAGTGGTGTGAGATTGATGCAGACAGTGATGATGTGAGACATCATCATTGTCTGCTGCATGATTTGTTTATTTCTGCAGGTACAAGATTGTCTAGATTTGTAATAATATAATGATAGTAGTTGATATTGGTAATGAATTTATAGATGATAATTAGTATATATAGAATAAGATTAGACCAAATAAAGCAACTAAATAATAATAAGACGAAGAAGCAATACAATAAAGAGCAATAAAGAAGACAAAAGATATAAGAGGGCATTACAAACACAGAAGACACAAGAGGGCACTATAGAAGATAAGAAGACATAAGAGAGCGCTATAGAGAAGAAAAAAAAGAAGGGACCAACATATAATTGCAGATAAAAAATATAGATAAAGACTTGACGGAAAAAGATAAAGATTGACGTGATATGACTATACTGTTATACGTGACTACCTAACATACTACTAACATATTAACATTCTGATTATATAAACAACATCTGCTGCTGCATACCTTCATCGGCCATTTTTCTGCCTTAGATTATACATCTTATCACAGAAGAAGGCTCTATCTTATCTCAGAAGAAGGCTTTATCAGGAAAATAATCAGGTAAATTTGACATTAATCTATTTATCTATTTAGAGAAGAGTATTATATTATAGATTAGATTAGTTAGAATATAATAGAGGTTGTGTGAGTGAAACAAAGTACAAGATTGATCACCTAAGATCATCATATATATATATAATATATATATAATATAATATTAATATATATATATATATATATATATATATTATATATATATATATATTATAATATATATATATATTATGCAAGTTTTCATAAAGTACTTGTACTTGTACTTGATACCATGTATTTGTTCTTTTACTTGTAGTTGATACCATGTACTTGTACTTGAACAATTGTAGAGTACTTGTACTTGTACTTGTACTTGACAAAATGTACTTGGACCCAAGCCTGCTCTGCACATAATTTCACCTGATCATTTAGTCAACCAATATGAGTGTTCTTGCATTCTGACCCGGTTCTTCTTTTATGGCTAAAAGATTTTTACCAGATCACATTCAGTTTTCCCCACTGTTTCTTAAATTCTCGCAACCGGATCTCGTTTCTCATTGAAAATATTCAAAATGTTGCCTTAAAAGGATGAAGTGCAAGTGTAATGTAACAAGTTGTTATACAAAACGAAATATAAGTATAGGATGAAAAATAAATAATGTACCTAGGAGTATGATTTTAAAACTGATATTATTTCAAAAACAGAACGAAAAATTGAAAAGTTTATTCATTCGAATGGGAAAGTGGATTGTATAATGTGAAAAATGAAAAGAGAATTTGGTAGAGAAAGGAAAAACACTATATATACAGGGTGTATCATTAATATTGCGAAAAAATTCAGTATGATATTCCTTGCATAAATATAAGATAATATGTGTCAATAAACTTCAAACCGAAACCGCCTCGTTTTCCAAGAATACAAGGTGATGAAACCTTATTTAAACATAAAGTTACATAAACAGTAAACTAAATTTGGAAAGGTAATTAACAAATTCATTCAATTTATTTAATTATAAGAATACATACATTACTGCACAGAAGAAAATATGCAACAGAAATAGTACGAAGCAATGGTGCACTAAGGTTATAACAAATGTTGAAATTGAGCACCCCCAGCGGCTACACAGGCCTCTATTCTGCGACGCATTGATTGGCGGACACGTTCAAATATTCCTTGTGTGTGCTGAATTGTGTCACAAGATGCGATTATGCGAGCCCTTAATTCTTCGGGACTTTCAACTGTTGCTGTATAAACCAAATGTTTCAGGTGACCCACAAGAAGAAATCCAAATGCATTTAGGTCGGAGACCGGCGGAGGCAAAGGTTCTGTACCTCCTCGACTATCCAACGGCGTGGATATACAGTGCTCAAATAGTTACGAGCAACTTAACTGAAATGAGCTGGAGCGCGGTCGGGCATGAAATACATTTTCGATCTTTATTGTAATGGCACGTCTTCCAGTAGTGTAGGCAGGTCATCGTTCACGAAATTGGCGATAAACGTCTCCAGTAAGCCTGCTGGTAAAAAGAATGGACAATATCAAATGGTCGCCAACAATTCCGTCAGCCATACATTCAATGAAAACTGGTGGTGATGGCGGCTTTCAACTATTGCATGTGGGTTCTCATCAGCCCATAGGTGATTGTTGTGGAAGTTCGATTATGGCGTCTCTGGAAAAAATTTGCCTCATCGGTGAGCAATATTTCTGTTAATGGTGAGGATTGTCTGCAATTTTCTGTTTGCATCATCGACACACAAGCTATTCTTCCGCAGGAAAATATGTTGGTCAAGTGCCATGCCACTCGTTGGATATGGTGTTAGGTAGCAAAAGTTGATTTTCAATACCTGTACACTGTCGAATGACTTTAACATGTAGTTGTTTGCACGCAATCTTTCTGGTACTCGTGTTGTAGGACTGTCTCAGTTCTTGGAGACCCTGTTCTCGACATCTGGAGTTTGATACTGTTCGAGGTCGCCCGTTTCCATTAGTAAGTTTTTTAAAACCTCCTGTTTCTCAAAGACGTTGATGGAGACGTGCAAACATAGTATGATTCGGGATGACACGATAGGGTACATTTCTTCCATAGAGACGCATGGCTGCAAATGAATTACCGTTCGTACGAACCGTAAACAAAATGCATATCGCACATTTCCACTATTTGTGTAAATTCATTTTGAATCATATGAGCAACACTTGAACACAAAACTTGACGCGACAACGGATTATATAATGTATAATGAAGCGAGATACGGAACTAGAAATAACAGGTAGGTAATCTTTCCTACGGGTACATTTGTGCTTATTATTAAAGTTGAGATGTGGCACGGGACTGGCAATGGAATATATCAATGTTTAAAAAGGTTTCATCACCTTGTATCTTGGAAACGAGGCGTTTCGGTGAAATGTTCATTGACACATATTATCTTATATTTATCGCCAGGAATATCATACTGAATTTTTCCGCAATATTAATGATACACCCTGTATATATATATATGATATATATATATATAATTATATATATATATATAATATATATATATATATATATATTATATATATATATATTATATATACAGTATATATATATATTATAATATATATATATACTTATATATATATATATATATTATAATATATATATATATATATATATATATATATATATATATATATATATATATATATATATATATAGTATATATATATATATATACTCGTAACGCTGAATCATTCACATTATTGTATGTAGACTTCATTTGGCTTTAAAACAAGCTGTTCAAAGTAGTATTTCCCTTTATTTTGTTCAAATTGCCCCATGAGAATTAATTCAGTGAAAGCCATGCCTTAAACAAAATGTATATATATTTTATTTCAACGAGCGTATATATATATATATATATATTAATATATATATAATATATATATATATATATATGTGTATCTCTTTATATATTTATATAAAATATACATATATATATATATATAATATATATATATATATATATGCAAGTTCTATCTTTTATTTATTGTGTAATTATTTATTTAAAAAATAATAATAATAATAAATAGTACGCAGTTGTAAGTCCCATTATCATATAATAATAATAATAATAAAAATAATAATAATAATAATAATAATAATAATAATAATAATAATAATAATAGATAAATAATAATAATAATAATAATAATAAATAATAATAATAAAATAATATATAATAATAATAATAAATAATGATAATAATAATAATAATAATAATAATAATAATAATAATAATAATATAATATATAATATAATATAATAATAATAATAATAATAATAATAATAATAATAATAATAATAATAATAATAAAAATCAAGCCAATGTATTATTATTATTATTATTATTATTATTATTATTATTATTATTATTATTATTATTATTATTATTATTATTATTATTATTATTATTTTATTATTATTTATAATATTTTTTTTTGTGATAATTTATTTTTAAATGAAATTTCAGAGAATTCTTAAGGGAATGATTTTAAACATCGCATATGTGAATCTATATATAACCTTACCGTTTGCAAGTGGTGTGGAGCTCTATTGTGTTATAAATGTCTTGATATTTATCAGATTTTTGTATTTTTTTTATTTTGTTGTAAAGTAATTTAGGAAGGTGTTCTGATTAAGCCCCGCCCACTCTTCATAATTAGAAGGTAGGTCATTTCTTCTAAATACCTTTAATAAATAATAGTTTGCGCATTGTTTCTAAATTCATTTTGCATATGATTGGATAATAAGTATCCAATGATATTTTATTTGAGTATATAAAGTCAGGTTTGTCATTTTTCCAGTGTTTATGTTCCATTATTTATATAAACATTTGGGTGTTACGCTTTGTCTCTGTTAGACGAATAATTTTATAATGTATCATTTACGAACGACAAAATCCCCGTTTTGTTTATTTCTTATATTATTTGTAGTAGTATATAATACGTTTCTGAGTCGGTCTGTATTATTGAAATCGATTTTGAAATTAAGTGTTTTAAATTTTTTTTTTATGTGATTAATATTTTTTTTTTACGAAGTGTCTTGTATTTATGGATGTACCTGTGTTCCTGTTAACAAAACAGTAAGTTATTTTATTATAGTAAATGTGTTATTTATTTTAAATCATTTGGAATAGGTAACTATAACTTTAATTATTTTATTAAAGTAAAACTTTAAAACAGTCCAAAGTAATTGAGAAATTTATTTGTTTCTTTTGCTAATAATTTTTGGTTGAATAATATTTTTATTATTTGATCGAGAGTATTAGGATCAGAATTTAATCTTTGTTTTGATCTTAATAGAAATATTAAATATTTATTTATTTATTTATTTTTTATTTTATCTTTGTATAAAATTTTCTTTTGTAATAGTAAAATTCATTTATTATACATTGGAATATAGGATTGATAGTTTTTAACTATTGTGGATAACTTATAATATTTTAGAGTTAATATTATTTTATTGTTTGCTATATATTTCTTTCTGTAGCAATATCCTTATTATACCATCGTGACGTGATAGGATTGGTTCCATTGTAATATTTTTCGTTTATTTATTAATATTGTGCCTTAGATTTTTTGTTCCGTCATTTATAGGATTTCCCTTATTATTTTATAATTTTATTATTATTTTAATTGTTGTCATTGTTTCATTATATATTTTTATTATTGATATTTTTGGATAATTTATTGTTATTATTTTTTTCTGGATGTACTCATAAAAGATATATCGGCTTCTCAAAAATATCGCTTTATTATATTGTGGGATTATTAATATTATTATTATTATTATTTATTATTATTATTATTATTTTATTATTATATTATTATATATTATTTATTTATATTTTATTATTATTATTATTATATTAGTTATTATTATTATTCTTATTACTATTTTTATTATTATTATTATTATTATATTCATTATTATTATTAATTATTAATTATCTATTATTATTAATTATTATTTTTATTATTATTATTTATTAATTTTTATATTATTATTATTATTATTATTATTATTATTATTAGTTATCTGTCGTATTGGGTGGAATATTACTAACTATTTTATCTGTTTTTATAAATAATCTATTACTGTTATTATAATATTATTGTTATTGTTATTGTTATTTATGATTATTAATAATTATTATTATCATTATTATTATTAATTTATTATTATTATTATTATTATTATTAATTATTTTCATTATTATTATTATTATTATTATTAATTATTGATATTATTATTATATTATTTATTATTAGTTTATTATTATTATTGATCACAAACAATTTCATTAGCATTTGTTTTGATGTAAAGTATATCATATGCAATGTAAAGTATATTAAATGAAGTACTTTGATGAAAATTAAATCATTCGAGCTTGCTTAGCAATATTTTTTCCCAGCGGATAGGGAAGTATTTAATATGTTCCTTCCAATTCAGTTATTTATTAATATTAAATTCCGAAGTTTCGGTTTACAGATTAAAAATTTAATTAAAAATTACCATTTAGCCAATTTACAACTACAAGGTTTTTGAAGGAATAATATCGGTCAAGAGTTAAAATTAATTTGCGAATAATAATTCATGATTAGGCAAATGAGTGATAGAAATATGGATTTTGATATGTAAAAAAATTTCTGTATAATATCATATATATAGTAATTATATATATTATATTATAAATATATATATATATTGATATATACTATATATATATATATATTATACTTATATATAAATCATATATATATATTACTAGTAGTATATTATATATATATATATATATTATATATTATATATATGAGGGCAGTTTCATACTTCTTATTTGACAATTTTTAAAGTTTTCGTGACCGAAAATGTACTATTATCTCTTCGCGACCACTGAGAACCTATAAACTGTTCAATTTGAGTAAATTTTGATCAGTTTTCTTTTGTGTGTTTACATAGATATCACTGAAAAGGGAAATTGAATCTTCGGACTCAAAGAGTCCTCTTCAGATTTCCATTAAAATAAAAGAGTAAAAGAACTGATACTCGGAGTCATCAAAGAAATGAAACCATAAAATTTTCCTAAAACCATAAAAAAAAATAAAAAAGAGACCAGCCATCATCACTCAGTAAAACACAAGGAATAAAACATTGGAATTATGTAAATTAAAAAAAGGAGTCCGCTTCTATATAAAGAATAACATTTAGACCATCTGACAGAAGAATTAATAGGAGTTAAAAAGGGAGAAATTAGACAGCGTTTTTTTCTGACCATTTTGATGATCTTCCCTGTTGGATTAGATATTCTGCATTACTTAGACTTTGATGGCAATTGTAGGGTACTGTTACATTTAATAATCGAGCTTTCTAATGACCTAAATCATCGGTCTTCTGGCCTGCCTGCCTTTGGGCTTCGTCCTATCTTCAGTTTTTAAGTCCCCTGCTGGTTTGACATCCGTTCAGGAAACTTGGTACTCATTATTTATCTGTAAAGTTACAGGAGCACAAACCCAAAATTCAGGGCATACTTCCAAATTATATATATATATATATATATATATATATATATATATATATTAGTTATAATGTATAATATAATATATATAATATGATATATATATAATATATTATATATTATATATATTATATATATACTATATATAGTATATAGTATAATGTACGTATATATATATATATATATTATTTATATATATATATTATATATATATATATTATATATATATATATTATATATATATATATATTATATATGATATATATATTATATATATATATATAAATAATATATAATATATCTATATGAATATATATATATATATATATATATATATACTATATATATATATATATATAGTAATATTATATACTAGTTAATATAAAATAAATGGGGAATAATATGAGCAAAAATTTCACCCACGGCAGGATTCGAAAGCATTGGACATATAGCGTCGCCATTTGATAATGTTCAGTAGACTCTATCAACTTACTGTTACTCCAATCCGCCTCCCCGCCAGAAAAATAAGTCTCTTTGAATAATTTTAGAATAGTCTTGTGAATAGTGGCTTATATAAATCTATAGAAGGGTGGCTTGGAACCACCACAGGGGTCACTTGGCATTCCGCTGGGGTGCTCATCGGTGTGAGTATAAGAGCAACCATCCAAATACAGAGTAGCAACGGCAACATATGGGACATAACAACCGTTGAGATAAATGTGCATAATAAGACCGAGAAATTTTCATTCATGTTCGGATTCGAACCATTGTAACAGCCTCGTCACTGGCATATGTTAGGGCCATATGAGGCGAGCTCATAGTCACGTCCATTGATTCAGTCCAACTCCTTGTGATTCCGTCAAAAATTGAGCACTCCAGAGTCGGAGTGCCCATGTGACCACTGCAAGGGTTCAAGCACTCTTTCTATGAATTTAAATAAATTATTGGAGTTCCCCGTCAGCGAAATTGAAACAGGAATATTGAAACAGTGTTAAGATGCCTCTCTTTGTGTTTTTGAGGGAGTGGGAAAATGTGGGAGGAGTGGGAGGAGTCCTACTGTAAACTTGTCTACGGTGACGT
>JABUQX010028952.1:0-2500 GCA_015478945.1 Trachelipus rathkii
TCCGAGAGAGATAAAAATCACATATATGGTTTAATATTTTTTCAAAAATGAATATATCTCGAAAAGAACGACACTTACTTAGAAAAACAATTATCATATTTGGAATCAGCATATAAAGTTTATTACAAATATATAATATATAATATATAGTATAATATATATATATTAACTTATATATATATATAGTTATAATATATAGTATAATATATGATATATAATATATAAATATATAGTATATATATATATATATATTGTATATTATATATATTATATATTACTATATTATATATATAGTAGTTATATATGTTAGTATATATATATATATATATATTATATATATTATATATATCTATATATATATATATATATTATATATATATAATTAGTAGTTAAATCACAAATCCCAATTAATGGGGGGGCGCGGCGCCCCCTTGTACTCAGGAAAGACGATGAGCCTTTTTTCGGGTTTCGCGCCGAAGGGTGGGCTACTCTTGTTGGTGTAGGCTTTCATGTGACGTCCGTTTACCCCTGTGGGGGTGCGCTCGCCCCTGGATAGCTATAGTTGTCCGATGTAGGTGCGGTGAGCACATATACACAACGACACACACACATTTACAGCACACATGCTCACTACACAGGTGACGTAGCTACTAACCATGTGCGCGGGCGTAGGCCGCGCACATTGCTTACGTAATCCCCTGAACCGTTGCATGCGACGTGCTTACTTACTTACAAGAGCTACTTACTTTCATGACTACTTCCTTACATCGGCTAGTCTTACTTTACATGAGCTACTGTATTACATGAGGCTAGCTTACTGTTCATGAGGCTACTTACGTGTTACACGGGTGACGTCATCGGCTGTTTAATGTACACTGTGGAAGTGGATTAAGTACCTCCCCGAACTTAATGTTTCGTGGGTTCCCGGCGCATGGTCCCTCGGTGTCCGCCTTGCGGGGGGGCACCCGCGTCGGTTTTGTCGCTGGGCTCAGTGCCACGTCCGCGGCTCGTACCTGGCTCGCTCTGCTTGCTTGCGCTCCTCTCGAATATCGAAGTGATCGTGTGGAGGCGCTCGCTCGCTCGCTGCGCCTTCATAACAAATAATTATCGATATCTGTTCGGAACACGAAACGGTGGCTCTCGCCACGCGGACGATATCGGATCTCCTCGGGATCGTGAGATTAAGGACTTCACGTCGTGAAGCTCCAGCTGGTGCTAACTGCTCAAGCGCGGGAAATGGATATGACTTTATGTTGGTCTGGTAATAATAATGTTGAGGAGAGCTCGCGTAATAATAATAATAATAATAATAATAATAATAATAATAATAATAATAATAATAAGTAATAATTAATATAATAATTAATATATAAAATAATAGATAAAAAATATATATAATAATAATAATAATAATATAAGTAATAATAATAAACAATACACAATAACAATACAAAATTAATAGATAATGAATAATAATAATAATAATTAATAATAATAAATAATTATAATAATATAATAATTAAGTAATAATAATAATAGAATAATAATTATAATATATAATAATAATAATCATAATAAATATATAATAATAATAATAATAATAATTAATAATAATATAATAATGAATCATATATATATATAATATATATATATATATATATATTATATTAGGTATATATATATTTATATATATATATATTATATATATATATGTGACGTCGTCAAGAGCAGGGGACATAGTATTTATATATATTATTAGTATATATATATTATATATAGTATATATTATATATTTAAGTATATATATACCGCGAGTAAGGATTTGGAATAATTAAAGCGAGAAAGGGAAGGGGAAAAAGAGAAGACAAGAAGGAAATGAGAAGACCCTGAATAGGAGATTGGAAAAGAAACGAACTCTGATATGACTCTGTTTAAATTAGAATTAAAATATGAGAATGGTGTTAAATGAAGGTTGTCTGAGAAATGTATTTTTCATTAAGAGAATAGTATTCATTGTGTCGAAGTTACAGTGAATTACCTGCAAGTAGAAAAAATTTCTATTTACGCAGTTTGATGTTTTTGGTAAAGAATTTTAAAAATGTAAATTAGTTTTTATTGATAGAAGTTCGGTTGGAGGAGCTACATTTCTTTTGCGGCTACATTTTTCTTTTTGGCATTTTTAATGAAATATCAAAATCAAAATTGACAGAAAAGAAGAAATTTCAGAAATATTGAGTTATAGTTTAGAAGTGAAGGCAGCTTTTATTCGTAGGTGTGTCGAATGCATATGATAGATAATTTCTAGGTTCTTCTTCGCGCTGGGTGGCAGAGTGGGCTGAAAACGCCCCGCTTCCATCATTTTGCTTTTTCGTGAATGGTGGTTAGAGTTTTAATTAAAAACTTAACCACCAACACCAAGTATCAGTATATATATATAGTATATATATATATATATATATTATAATATATATATTTATATATGGTATATGAATATATATAT
>JABUQX010028952.1:5000-7500 GCA_015478945.1 Trachelipus rathkii
GTAGTAGCCGGTAACAGGGGTAGTAGTAGTAGCTGTAATAGTAGTACAAACTTATTACTTATTAAATATATCACACCTACTCTATTCAATTTCGTCAATGCCATTTATATTTTCACTAAGCTTTAAAACACGGACTTAAATAAAAGTTTTCAGCTACTACGTCGAACCAACAAAAGCTAAGTTAAAACTAAGGTTATTTCGTTTCGGTGAATAACATCGTCTACCGTGATTGGTTCATGTCATCCAATCACAGTGAAGGATTGTTTGATAAGAGTTATAAGTACAAAGTCCCCAAAACATGGAAAAATGACAGTTATTTATTACAAAAGGTTCATCTCTGAGTTTTTCTATATTCTGAAATGTTTATTTTCATTATATATATATATATATATATATATATATATATATATTAATATAATATATATATATATATATATGATTATATATATATATTTACTAATAAATTTTTTATTTGCTACAACTTTGAACTTAAATATATATATATATACTATATATATAGTATATATATATAATATTAATATATTATATATATATATATTATATATATATATATATAATATAATATATATATATATATATATATATATATATATATTATATATATATATATAGTATAATATATAGTATTATATATATATCGAGATATACAATTTATTTACAATGCCTAAAGACCTTGAAATAAACAAGATATATATTATAATATATATTATTTATATAAATATATATTATATATAATATATAGTATATATATGATATATATATTATTATATATATATATATATATATATAGTTAATACTAGTTGGGCAGAAGACATGGGGTGAAGTTGAAACTGAGCAGTTTCTATATATTTCTCAGGCGTTTCCAACCCTAATACGTGTTTATGTCGGAATAATACTAGCTGTGACTTTAAACCTTTTGAACAGCCATGATTCGGGATCTTAAATCCACCCGTTCATGTTCCCAAAGGAATAGTAAACTGTGTCAAGTTGGCTTCGCTGTTAAACACGTGTCCGATTGTTTGTTCAGTGTACGGTAGATCAACATATTTCAGTATAAATGAATATACAGTTCTTTATGGGCCTTCGGGTATATTTAATTCTTCGAGTTCGCTGACATCGTCAAGATGAGCCGTTAATTTCATTCATTCAGTCTTGGACCAGAGCTTTTAAAATACGCCTTTATCGATCGAACTGACGAGAGAAACCTATACACGTCCACAAAAATGAGCCATTCATGGTTGGTTTCCAGTAGTTACGAACATTGATCCTTTCAATATTGTCCCCTGATGAGAAAGTAACAGCGATTCTAATAAGACCACTCCCACCATCACCGCTCGTGGTTATTATGGACGGATTATCCGTATTAGTACATGAACACTTTGCCTTTATCCATGTTTCTATACACTCAATGATCCTACTGAACTGTTCTACAGATACGAATAATGGACGATCTGCTGTATCGTAAGCCGGAACACAGACGATGTATCGTTCGCCATCAGGTTTGCGTCTAAATATTAAAGTCACGTCGCACTTTCCGAATGACGTATGGTTTTCGTAAAGGTGGTCTCAACGAGTTTAGAGGCTGTGATTGACGACATGGTTAAGGCACAGTGAGAATTGGCTTACTGAAGAAACATATATAATCACCAACGCTTTGGTGGAATTTATCTCTTAAGATTACGATTAACATAGCAAACATCCCAAAATCGATAATGGAAGCTATCTTACACTCAGAACCGCTGTGGTGCAAGTAAGTTTTAATAAATAATAATATAACAGTTACAGCAGTGGATATATATATATATATATATATTATATAGTTATAGTATATATTATAATATATATAATTTAACGTATATATATATATAATATATATACTGATATATTATATATATATATAGAAACGGATTATATTATATATTTACATTAAAAAATTATATATATATATATATATATATATAGTGATACTAATTGTAATATCTAATATATATAATATATATATATATATATTATATTCTTACACATATGTCACTCTATGAGGAACTTAAGATGTCTAACGGCTCCAAAATCTTCGCGAAATATACCAATGCGTTTATGATTGTTGTCCCCGCAAATATTTTTTCAGTTTCCTCAACACCATCGCCCTAGCAATATTGTTAAAACAGTTTCTCTAGCGATATATAGTCTGTTTTTAGAGGCTGGGATCAATCGATGTAAATGAGAGTCGCATCGCCAATGTTCTTCTAAAACGATCTAATAAATTTTTGCACATCCATAGAAGCCAAGAACTGCTTTAATAATAGTTTCATGATCGTCTGTTAACATTTTTTTAAAAATGTCAGAAAGGACGTAAGATAAGAAGTAAGATACGCTACAAGTGACATAATTAGTGCAGTGATTTCCGTTTTCTTCAATTGCATTAATATTTTCTTACGCGCCTCTGACAGGATATTTGTATGCTGCGGTAAGACAATTAATA
>JABUQX010028952.1:12500-30000 GCA_015478945.1 Trachelipus rathkii
CGAGGAGAGCGAGGCAGGCAAAGGCCGGGCGGGTCGAAGGCGGGTGGATGAGCCGGCAAACGACGGGCGCGGTCCGCCCGCAGGGGACACCGGGGAATGCGCCGGAACCCCGGAAATCATTAAGTTAAACGTACTTAATGCAACTTCCCAAGGTGTACTAATGCATTCCCAAGTGTCTTAATACACTGTTTCCAGCAGTGTACTTAACAGCGATGACGTCACCGTGAAAGTAGTAGCTCATGTAAGTAAGTAGCTCATGAAAGTAAGTAGCTCATGAAAGTAAGTAGCTCATGAAAGTAAGTAGCTCATGTAAGTAAGTAAGCAATGTGCGCGGCTACGCCGCGCACATGGGTTAGTAACTACACCGAACGTGAAGTGTGTGGTGTGTGTGTGTGTTTGTGTTGTGTGGGGTGTGTGTGTGTGTGTGCTCACGCGCCCGTCACCCTACAATGGAAATATAGCTTCCCGGGGGGAGCGACCCCACAGGGTAAAACGGCGTACATGAAATGTACACCAAAAGATAGCCCACCCTTGGGGGAACCCGAAAAAACGCTCATCGTCTTTCCTGAGTACAGGGGGGCGCCGCGCCCCCCCATTAATTGGGATTTGTGATTCCTACTATATATATATAGTATTCAAAAATATGTAATATTTATATATATATATATATATTATATATATATATATATATATATTATATATATATATGAATATATATATATATATAATATGAATATTATATATATTAATATATAATTTATATATGATATATATATATATAATCAGATAGTATATATATATATATATATGATATTAAATTATTTAATATTATTATGATATATATAATATATATATATATATATATATTATATCCTCACTTCTCACGCAAGCGCTGGGAGATTAGGGAACAGCCCTGTCCTCTGCAAAGCCCCTCCATGCGGATGCGGTCCTGCGGTGAGATCCTTCGCTCTTCCACCTCGGCAAGTAGATTTTCCTCGGCTTCACGTCATCGGACGCTTGCAGACAGCCATCCCTCCATGCTTTCTTCTTGGGTCCTCGTCCCAGGCTTGTCTCTGTCCTTCTTGGCTGCCAGTCGTGAATCTTCGCATGGGTAATCTCTCCTACATTCAATCTTCGGACATTGGCCATACCACCTTAGCTGGTTTGTGTCTTTTATCAACCCCTGAATCAATGGGGTCTCCTAGTATGCACCAAGCTCGGCGCCTAGATTTCCGAGATTTCTTCTGGGTCGCTCTTCCTCTCTTTCCTTGTCACTCACCCGTTCTCATTGTTCCTTCTAGACACTGCCGCGGCTCAATTTTTATGCTGCGACGGACAGAGTCTTATGGCTTGTTAGCGTTTGGAAGTAGAATGAAGAGGTTCCAACCTTATCGACTGCTCATTAGGAAATTATTACAGAGGAGTATAGAGGATCTATAGGAGTTTATATAGAATGGTCGGGTACTATATTCAGCACTATTCTCTCTTCACCTATCACATTGGTCGGCCTACTATTGATAACGGCGCCTAGATGGATGTGGTTTTAATTCAGGCACAAAAAAGTCGCAAGACCAGACTGTCGGCCACATAAGCTACGTCAGAAAAACGGAATTAGTTCTCATTGATTGACCTTTTCTCTCTCAACATCATGGCTATGACATTCAGAGCCATTTCTCGTACATCCATCGTTTCGGTACAGTCAACACGACTCAGGTAAAAATTAATTTCTATGTATTCCACTCTCTCTCTATACAACCTTAATCCCCCTCTATTAGATGCCAAGCCACGTCTTTTCTTCTATCAGCGGATCTTACAATTCGACGTCATCCGTACTTTTCTTGGTTTATTATTTTAATGGCTTCTCTAAGTGCCCGTTACATACCTTGTTACCCACACTGGACATAACACCCACGCTCCGTAGTCAATGACAAGAAGTTCATTGCTACTGTTCAGCTTGCTCAACCACTTCGATTCGACTAAGAATGTTCATAGCTGAAAATATGCCTAGACTGCAATTTCCCAACATCCTCCTCCTCAGACCAACCTCATGCGGAGATAACACCCATAAAACCATATATAAGTGATAACCTTCAGGAGGCGACTAGGACGTGCACCGAACAACGAGGTCATACGGTCCGTCGGCCATAAGTCATAAACTCCGCTTAGACTATGGAACATTTTCCTTAAGCCGCACATACGTGTTCTGCCATCGCATCTTCTTCAGCATAGTTTGACATAGAAGACCTGAGCGTATCACTCTTACTAACCGTTTGGGTTCAAACGCTCATAATACGGATTCCAACGCGGTTTCCCACCACTTCTTCCCGCGCACAGCTGATCCAAGCGCTTTCTCTAGATCTTATAAAGAGCAGCAAAGATGTCTCTATCCCACTCCAGCTCTTCTCATCACCATCTTCAAGCTAAAAATCAAATCGGTGGTTCCTCTTCCCGGTCTAAAACCATATTGGGCCTCATTCAATTTACTCTCCACACTCGTTCTAAGTCTCCTCTCCAAAATCCTTTCATATATCTTCAAAGCATGGGGCAGAAGAGATATCCCCCTATAGTTGGAACACTCACCTCTGTCTCCCTTCTTAAATATTGGACATATAATTGCCTTCCCCCATTCCTCCGGTACCCTTTCCTCTCTCCAAAATCCGTTGAACAGTCTCCACATCCACTGCACCACCTCCTTCCCCTCCTTAAATATTTCAACAGGTAATCCGTCGATACCTGTACTCTTACCATTCTTCATACTGTTTATTGCGGTCTCCACTTCCTCCATTGATATTATCTGTTCATTATTTGGATTTTCCGCACCCGCTTGTTGTTCAACAGCGATATCAACCTGGTGTTGATCCTCTGCTCTTCCCCGCCGTTCGATCCCTATATTTGGATTGTATAATTCGAAAAAATACTCGCTCCATCTATCATTAACCTCCTCTGGTTCTATTTTCAATCTGCCCTCCTTATCTTTAACTAAGTGTCCTGCTGACGAGTCCTGTTTCCTATATCTTTTTGCCATATTATATAATAGTTTTTTAGTTCCGGTCATATCTTGTCTCAATTGTTCACCTATTCGCACCCAAGACTCATTCTGAGCCTCCCTTTTCAATGCTTCGGCTCTATTTCTAAGGGTTACATATTCCACTCTGGATTCTGGGCTTCTCTCCTTCAACCAACTTCTAAACGCTTTATTTTTTTCCTTTATGGCTCGTCCCACCTCCTCCGTCCACCAAACAGTCCCCTTCCTCCCTGCGCCCATCTTTTTGATGTCCAATACTTCCCTCGCGCAGTTCTCCATCTTATTCCTAAAATTTTCCCACTCCTCCTCCACCCCCTCGAAATCCACCTCCTCTCCCGGTTTACAAGTTCTTATTTTATTCTAGAGTGCTTCTATCACTCCTTCCTACTTCAATTTCTCCACAGCAAACCTCTCTCTCACAAGGGCCTTTGTACACATCGGTCTCCTCATACACAACTTTCCTATCACCAACCTGTGATCCGAGTCCAAGGACACTGATGGGACACTCTTTACATCCATCATAAATTTCCTGTTGTTCACAAGAATTAGGTCAATCATCGACTTCTCTGTATATTCCTCTAATACACCGTTCCATCGGTACCACGTCCATTTGTGCGAATTCCTGTGTGCATAAAAAGTGTTCATGATTGACAGACCATTTTCCACCGCGAAATCCAAGAGTCGTTCTCCCTCAGCATTCCTCTCTCCAATTCCGAAAGCTCCAATCACTGTCTCTAACTCATATCTCTCCACTCCTACATGAGCATTAAAGTCACCCATAAGAATTTTTTCCTCCGCATTTATTCCATCATAGGTATTCTGCAGTTGTTCGTAAAACGCTATTTTTTCTTCTTGTGGTCTTCCCTGGTGCGGGGCGTAGACTTGTATTACTCCCACACTCCTACCCTCCAGCCTCAGCACCACCGCCACGACCCTCTCACTTCTGTACATCACATCCTCCACTCTACCAGCCAAGCCCGGTGTCAGAATTACCGCCACTCCATATTTTCTTCCCTCATCTCTACCCTTATAATACATCTGATAGTTTTTATGCAGATTACGGATGCCCTGTCCAGTTATATGCGTTTCACAAATTCCCAACACGTCCAATCTGCGCTCCTCCATTAGCTCCACCACCTCCTCTTCCTTACCCTCCATCTTACTTATATTAATAGTTCCCATGCGTAAGTTCAAATTGCGTTGTCGAAATCGTTGTCCATTTTCACGCCTAGTCAAAAACCGAAAAAATCCGTCAGGGTTCCGAGGCCTCACTTGCGCATCTTGAGCTATTTTTATCCACTGCCGGCTAGCTGGGCCTGTCGCAGTTTCCCAGGACCACCATTTGGTATCTTCCAGAAAGCTATAGCCCCCCAATTGGGTTACAGGGATCCCTCAACGGTCCCCAGGCAGCATTTCTGGTCGACCTAAGCTGCTGCACCTCTCCAAGGTTAGATGGCCCCTTGCCGTGGTAGGGTTGAGCTCCACGGCCGCAGCAGATATATATATATATATATATATATATATATATATTTTGTATTATATTATCTACATGTACAATACATAATTATATGATATATTATATATATATATATATATATATATATATATATACCTAGAGGGTGAAAGGCCAACCTAATTCCAGCAGAGTTGGGGAGAGTTCCTGAAGCAGATCCAATTTAAAGGTCGACATGCCCCGATACACGGCTTTTGGAAAGTGCAAGTCAAAGGTAGTTGTGAAAATAGATAAAGGGAGCTTGTTCCAGACTTTAACCAGTTGATTAAATGTAAGATTGAGCATAGCGGTTAAGTTCTGGGGATCTGACAGTTTGATAGAGAAAGGATGATTACTTGGTGTAAAAAGGCCTGTTGCACGTAACCCTTCTAAATGGTGGAGATATGCGATTGAAGAGTTCAGAAGAGCAGTGTCCATTGCAACTGCGATAGAATAGAGAGAGAGTGAAGCAGTATAATTCGACGCGCAGAAAGAGATTATGATTAAGTTATTGAGAGTAGGAAAGTTTAATAAGAAGAAAAGCTCTAGACTCCACCTTTTCAAGAAGAGCTGTGTGAGTGGAACACACCCAGATGATCGTGTGAGGCATAATCCATACAGGGGCGAATGACACTCCCATAAAGAGCAAGCAACTGGAAATTCGAGGCGCCTTTAACATGAACATTCTTAGAAGCTTTTTTAGAAAGAGAAGTAATGCGATCCTTCCAATTAAGGTAACAAGAAAATGAAACAAAAAGAATATTAAGGACAGACGAAGGTTTTAGTTGTGAGTTTTCAAAGATGTTATAGTTGTGTGGAAGATTATGTAGAGTGGAAAGATGGAAGAACTGAGTTATTGAGGCGTTGAAGCAACCATGTTCTCCATGCCCCAATTAGAAATACAAAATGATCAGAGGTTTATCCAAGGCAGCCGTTCCTAAAGAGCAAGTTTAATTGTTTTTGGGAGGACGTCTGTCAAAATGAAGGGAAGTAATGAAGGGTGTAACCATCGGCTTAGGAGTGGATAAATGATAAAGTAATAGAGAGAAGGTCATTGATGAAAAGTAGAAAGAGAGTTGGGGATAGAACAGAACCCTGAGGAACACCATTATTTACAGACTTAAAGGCTAAACGGTGACCCTTTACAACAGCTGCTAAAGAAAGACCGGAAAGAAAATCAAAGAGAAAGTCACAGGGAGAAGAATAGATACCGAGAGAGGTAAGATTAGAAATCGAAGCTTTGTGCCAGACTCTATCGAAAGCATTCGATATGTCCAGTGACACAGCGAAAGATTCAACGAAATGCCGAAAGAAAGAGGACCAAAAATCAGAAAGAAGAAAAAGATCACCTGTGGAGCACTTCCCCCAAAAGCCATTCTGGTGATCGGAGATAACATTACAAGAATTGACATGTTTCCAAATCTTCCTCTTAATAATAGATTTGAAAATCATAGAAACAGCAGATATTAAATAGATAGGACAATAGTTTGAGGATTGACAGGGATCCCATTTTATTTGGCACAGACTGAATGAGTGCACATTTCCAAAAAGAAGGGATGGTCGAAGCAGAAAGACAGAGACGGAATAGTTTACCAAGGCAGTGTCCAAGATCAAAAGCTTTTTTGAGCTCGAATTTTTACCTGACCTTGACCTTTTTGGGCCTTTACCTTTTTGGGCCTTGACCTTTTTTCGACCAACCCTTTGGTCTTCCATGGGTCATTTTTGGCCCACGGTATTTTTCGGCAACCCTAATTTTTTGGCAACCCTAATTTTTTGGCAACCCTAATTTTTGCAACCCTTCGAAGAAGGGTTGCGCCAAACGGTTGCGTAAGCAACCGTTGTACGTATTGCCCCCCTATTTTGCGCCCCCCTAATTTTTTCGACCATGGGTCAATTTTTGCCACGGTAATTTTTTATCTTCATTTAGGGGCTTAGCCATATTTTTTGATGTCTTAACCTTTTTTGTCTTTCCCCTTTGCCCCAAAGCTTGACAGATACCATGGGTCAATTTTGACCCACGTTAATTTTTTGTCCTTCATGGGTCAATTTTGACCCACGGTAATTTTTTGTCCCTTCCTTTAGGGGCTTAGCCCTATTTTTTGATGTCTTAACCTTGTTTGACCATGATATTTCGGCCTTGACCTGCCAAGATACCATGGGTCAGTTTTGGCCCACGCTAATTTTTTTGGCCACTCGTGGCCCACCGTCACTATTTCCGTTTCCTAACTTTGAACGTATGTATGGATCTATCCTAACTTGAACACACACACACACACACACACACACTTATACACACATTCACTATGACACTTACACTCACCCATAGATACTTGCACTTACATTTACACTTATTCACACGTACAAACACACGACCAACCCTTTGGTCTTCCATGGGTCAATTTTGGCCCACCCTAATTTTAGGCCATCCCTAATTTTTCGGCAGCCCTAATTTTTCACCCACAACCTTTTTGTATTCTACGGTACAATTTTGATGCCTCACAGCATTATTGATACCCCAACTTTGATGCCTCAACTTTAATGGCTCCCAATCACCGTAAGGAGTACCTAGTGATGTTCTATTAGTGTTCTATGATTATTCTATGAGTGCCAGGTGAGTGCCAGGTGAGTGCCAAGTGAGTGCCAATGAGTGCCAATGAGTGCCAAGTGAGTGCCAAGTGAGTGCCAAGTGAGTGCCACATAGTGCCAAGTGAGTGCCACATAGTGCCAACTGAGTGCCACTTTTTTCAAGCCTTTTCTAGCCTCCCCTGAGCCTAGAATAGCCCTAATATGGGTGTCTACCCCTAGGTAATAAGGTATGAGAAAGGTATGAGAACCGAATGGTGTATTACAAATCTGATAGAATGCTTCCTACTATGAGTTAGTATTTTTATAACACTTATAGCATGACAGAATATATATCTAAAGAGTTACACAGTTGAGACAGTGACCGCAAACGTTTCCGAGTCCGAGTCCGCGTCCGCAGGTGAACACCGTCGCGAAACCGCCCGCCGCGTGCGCCCGCAGGCGCAATATTTCCCGCCCGCCGCGTGCGCCCGCAGGCGCAATATTTCCGCGTAACCGCCGCCGCGTGCGTCCGCAGACGCAAAATTCCCGCGTGAACGAAAAATATGATATCAATGTAAACTATTCAAAGAATTTCGTTTCAAATATACTATGAGTCATCATTTTTATTTACAATTGTACGAAATTTTTATTAAAAAACATATACTTTACATACCTTAAAGCAGTAAATCAGTAAATCAATAGAGGTGTTATTACCTAACACCTAGGGGATTAGTATGCTTTTGTTTTACTGCTTTACTGCTTTAACTCTCTGCTTTACTGCTTTAACTCATATACATTACATACCTTAAAGCAGTAAATCAGTAAATCAATAGAGGTGTTACCTAACACCTAGGGGATTAGTATGCTTTTGTTTTAGTACTGCTTTAACTGCTTTAACTCATGTTTTTATCTGCTTTAACTCATGTTTTACAGCTATAACTCGCATATTTATTAACTGCTTTAACTCAATATTTATTACATTACATACCTTAAAGCAGTAAATCAATAGAGGTGTTACCTAGGGGGTTAGTATGCTTTTGGTTTACTGCTTTACTGTTTTAACTTTCTGCTTTACTGCTTTAACTTTCTGCTTTACTGTTTTAACTTTCTGCTTTACTGCTTTAACTCATATATTTATTAACATTATGTTTTTTATTTTGTTTTAATACTTTTTATTTATTATTTCTATTTTTATTTTTGTTTTAATACTTTTTTTATTTTTAATTTGTAATGTAATGAATAAAAACACACAGAGTTTCTGTTATATAAACATTTTAATTTTAATAAATTGTACGAAATTTTATTAAAAAACCTTTTTATATATACGAAGTTTTAAGGGAAGTAAAATCGCGTTTTTTCATTTTAAAGCATTTATTACATAATCAGAAACTATAAAATCATTGACATACAAATTTTTAGCATCAAATATATTTACAAAGTTTATTAAAAAAAATAATTTATCTTAAAAAACATATAATGAAATAAATTCAATAGACTCCACATAAATTGGAATATAAGGGTTGAACAGAGTAAGACATAGTTTTTAACACCAGCTTACCTTATTATATTTTTAAAAATAAGGTATATAATGGTTATTCAATATAAATTTTAAAGTTCAAAGAATCAATTATATGAACAGTATCGTTTTTTGCTCTATAAACGGAGATCCAATGTCCTGTGGAGGTGATGTGACGAGGCAATGTATTGAATATGAAGCAGGTATCCTTCTCCAACTTTACAGAGTTTATTTCGTTAATAGCAAACATCCCTAAAAAGCGGGGTTCATTTTTAAACACCGATTTTATTTCCTCTTCATTCATCTTTAATAATTCAAAAGTACGTTGCGTACTCGGTCAATTTCAATGAGTTGAGGATGCTCAAGATAGACCACTACAGTGATGGGTGATTGTAGACTCGATCCAAAAGAGAGACTTAGTCCTAGGGTACCCTTTCTCAAAATGTTTAAATGATAGGCGTTACAAGCTGAAAGGTCTGCAGTAAGATCATAGGCGTATAAATTACTATTCTTTGCGTATTCTTCAAGATTTAAGCCTGTCCCACTATCATTACATGATACAGTATTGGCTATTAAGTCGTAAAAAGGACGAGTACAGAGAGAAAGGTCTCCGTTGTATAACATTTTCATAATCACGTCCGTGGGCAGTCCAATTCACATGTAAACCTGATACCTGCTAAGGCCGAAAAGGTGTGAATTTATAGGTGACTTTTTATAATTCCCGGAGTAGGCTTCATGTTCCACAATCCCTATTATTACTTTCTGTGGTAAATTTCCGTTCACAATGTTAGGGATATTGATACTCGATAATCCTTGAGTGAAATTAAATATCTTGGTTTCAACTCTCTTAATAGGGTACTTTGCTGTAGTATTCAAAGCGAATTTAATTTCCAAATGCACGCTTCGTGGGTGAATAATTTCAGCTTTCTGACATAGAGATAAAGCTCCACAGTTTTGAAAAGCAGGTTTCTGGACATAGCAGCTGTAGCAGTAGGTTTACTTTTTATTTTAAGAGCAAATTTAGGATTTGATCGGGATAAAATGATTCTAGTATCTACAGATGGTAGAATGAGTCTTTCTTGAGAGAAGATATCGCCATTTAATCGACCGTAAAATTCATAAGTATTATTTATGACTTTAGCTGCTTTATCTATATGTGCAGCTTCATCTTTGAAGCTATAAAAACCACATGATTTGAGATGAGATTGTTTAGCATCGTCTGAATAATTTAACAAATGTTCTATATAGCTTCTATAAGGATAATTAGCCGCTGATGCACCTAGTGAAGTTCCGTTAAGATAGACTTCAACCTGGGTGAAACATGTATACAGGAAATTTGATTCTGTATATACTATATGGTCATCACCCGTAGGAAGATCTGTACCATCAGGTTTTGTCAATTTCGTTTTTACATATAAAAACACATTAGAGGGGTCTAGGTATTGATCAGAAGTGCCTGGAATATTGAACTCTAGAGGAACATCTGTATTGGTAATTGAATGCAGAGGATTAATACTGATAAAGTTGGACTCGCTAACGCTAATCTGTGTAGGGTTCATTGAGAAGAGATCCAATTCACTCTTACAACAATCAGGACTAGAAGGATGAAGGAAATGCATCTTGCATGTGCGAGCTCTGGACGTATAATGAACATTTTCATGAAAAACCTTACTTATATACACACATCGTATAAAAGTTATCAGTTAGTAATTAAATAGCAAATACATCAATACATTTTTTCTTTAGAGGTTTTTTTCCGCTTAGTCTTTTTCTTTATGACAATCTTCTTGATCCCTCGACCTTGTCCTGACATTTTACGTCTTATTTTACGCTTAACATCATCCAACATCTCATCTGAAACATCGGCTATACGTCTTTTTAATGCTGTACGAGGATTATTTCCTGCAGCAATATCTTGAATAGTATGCAAACCTGTTCTTATAGCTTTTTTACCTATATATTCCCCGCCTTTCCTGAGTAGAGGCCTTGCACTTCTCCATAGCTTGGCAAAAAATCCACCAAGGCCATACCCCCTCTGCATTTTTGTTCCCCTGAATACCCTTTCTTCGTCCATTATTACAGGAGTATCTTTCTTATACTATCTTTACACTGTGAGAGTATGTTAATGAATGAAAAATATATCTGACTACACCTCTTATATATTCCATTACTGCATCTGTTTCTTTCTAATATGAACTTTGCATAACAATGCACCGTATGTAAAGGGAAAAGGATTTTCTCTACATCTTTTATATGCACGCGTACAGAGTCAAAATTTGATCTATTCAGAGGTAGATAATGAACATTAGGGAATGTTATAACTTTACTCTTTTTGGGAAAATATACTACTCTTAATAAAGGGAGCTTTAGTATTACCTAATATTGATGATCCAATTATATTTGTATATACATAAGCCATAACTGGATGATTTGAGCATCATCGGATGGGGTAACATGTATAATGCAGTACTCGATCTGCTTCATCTTTTAGTTCATGTGGAGTCATGCGGTTATTCTCCACAGATAGTATAACCCTCTTCAACATAGTAGGGATATCATGAAGTATATCCAACTCAGCATCACGTCTACGAATATGTTTACGCTGCCATGGTGATCGTTCGAGAAAAAACATGTCCCGGTCTCGTAGGTTTACATTTACTTTTGAACTTAAAGATATTATTACTTTATCTTCATAGGTACGCATTTCAGTTTTGTATACCAAGTCCTTACACATAATACTCATATCAAAGAGAACGTTTAAATGACTAAAAATAGCAGGCACCGATTTAAAATATGACCTCCGCAAAGTAAATTCTTCAAAGAAGTATTCTTTTGTAGCAAATGTTGCCGTATTCACCTTTTTGGCAATTGTAGTCCTTTTCAGATAACGAGTACCTTCCACTTGTAATATAGTTTCAACACATTCTACACTTCTGTACACCCCCATCCAGAATAGATTGTGAGGTAAATTTTCTATGTCCGTATTTAATATCATTTCACATAATCCTACTTCGTAAGCCTCTCTTTCAAGCTGTATAGGATTCATTAGCACAGTTGTAAAATCCGAGAGTTTATTATCAGGATGTAAATCCAAGGAGGCTGAAGAAGGCAGAGTTATATAAAAGTGATCTACACTCTCCATGATTATAATGACAACTGATTAATGATTCTTAACTTCACTTGCTTTTATATAAGTATTAAACTTGGCAGGATATCCCCTCCATTTCACCAGATACTGTTTATTTTTTCCTTTACCTCTCGTAGCTAATATTTTTTCAATTTTATATTCATGAGTTACAGGATTGAACCTTACTTTTTGTATTTCCTGTTTATAAAATCCGCCTTTTATTTTTTCACCATTTAAATCTTCCAGATAATATAACTTTAAACTATCACGACTGAATGGTCGGATATTGTGGACTTTAAAAACTTCCGTAGTCCAACCGGATTCATATCCTTTTCTAAACCTTTCTTCTGTTCGAGAAACTCTTACATAATCGTTTACCTTTATTCCTGAATTATCTTTTATTTTGTTTTCTTTTTTTCACCGCATATGCGCCATAACGTCCTCTAGTTTTTGACATCTCTAAAGGAGTTGACTTTATAGTTCTATGGTAAGACCTGTTATAAGAATAAGCCAGATCGCCCAGTATATCAATATATTTAAAAGTATTCATTTTAGTAAAATACCTATGCATGCGTTCTTTAATAGTACGTTGGACTCTTTCAACTATTGCCGCTTTGTTTACGGAAAATGTATTGTAATAGCTTATACCATACTCCCAGAGCATCTCCTGAAACTCTCGCCCCTTGAAATTCCATTCCTGAATCTGTCAAAATGATTTAGGTGTTCTCCGCTCGTCTCTATAATTTCAAGTACAGCATCGGCGAAACCCTGGTTTTTTAAGGCCCTGGGGGAAAATACTTTTTATCTTTTATTTGGCCTCAACCACAAGGTATCTCAGAGTATAACGTCAATTTGTAAAAAGTATATATGAAAACCTTATTATAAGAGCTGTATTTAATCATTTCGATAAATCTAACTGCCATATGCTATCGAGCTGCGAGATTATGGTTTTCCGTGTTAGGAAAATTTTTTTCTTAGCAGGTTTATGTAGAGTAAAATGCCTCTTCACCCTGCCAAATATGGCTTTTAACTCTTTTTTTCTCAATATTAGGATACTTAAAAGCCAAACCTAGTGAACCCCCCAAAACTATTTTTGGATCCTCAGATTGAAGTAATACTTATCAACTATCTCCTTCCTTCGCCTCCATGTTGTCTACTGACACACGTGTAAGCATTTATATATATATATTAATATTATATATTATATATATATATATATATATATATATATATATATATATATAATAATATATATATATATATATATATATTTGTACAATGTGATATTAGGTCACAAGGGATAAAGAAAGAGAAAAAGATTTTAAATAACATTTATTTTACACAAACATTACAGCTAAATATATATACATAGATACATAATTAGATTTAGATTTAAAATAACATTTATTTATACACAAACATTACAACTAAATAAATATGTGATAATACATAATTACGATTTAATCCAACTAGGCCTATTATAAGGTGTTTTTCTTGTTCGTCCTCTGGTAACACGTTTAAATTTATCTGATGCGTAAGAAGTGCCTGATGGACTTGAATCAGGTCTAGGTGTCAGGGGGATATTATCTAAGTCTGCTAATCGTCTTGTATTTAAGATTAAAGTTCTGGGAAATTAATAGTCTGAAGTTCTTGTTTGATATCATTCCATCCTTTTACAGGGCCTTTCTTCCAGTTACGTGAGAGATCAGCTATCAAGTCCACAATATTTGATCCTTTAACTATTTCATCATCAATTACGATCTGCCCTGCTTCATTCAAAGTTAATTGGTCTTTTAAAATATTATATAAAGCTATTCCTGATTTACGCACTCTAATAGGTAAGCTCTCCTCTAGGATATTTTTAAATTTATCTTCATTTTTCACATCAAAGTTTTACTTCATTAGGAATATCTACATTATCGGTTAGCGGAATACGTAGGGATGGATGTAGATGCAAGTCTTTAAGATCTATCAATTTTTGTATGGCATCCTGGTATAAGAGGCGTTTCTCATGGATGTTAACGTCTGAATTTAATATCCTGTACACTTCTTTCTCATATTTGGTTATCTGTTCAACTTTAGGATCATATAAGCTAGGAGGTAGAGGCTGCTGGAAAGAAAATGATTCGTTCACAATATAAGGATTCTGTTGGTGCAACTGTTGCTGCTGATGTGAAAGAGGTTGTAATGTCAATGCATTGGGCTGTAATATTTGCGTGTATGGGGGCTGTGAATGATGAAACTGTGATTGTGGATTTTGCACAGTGTGCGGCAATAACTGGCCATATTGAGGTTGTGAATGATGAATCTGAGGAACTGAATTCTGTACAGATGCTGTATTATTATACTTCATTTTCTCATACTCATTATATGGAAGTACAGCAACCTTCTTCATTATGGGGACAACCACTTAGTTATCAGGGGAGCTATAACGGAGAAAAGTAATGGCAGGAATACTCCTCCCCCTCTCTGTAGTAACTTCTTTTTATTTTTCAAATTTTTAATGTTGAGGGAGAGTTTTTTAATGATGTTTCTATAACGACGTAGCTTTACCTTCTGAGGTCTGTTTAAAGGAACATTTCCTTTTATAAGATTTAAACAGACTTCACATACACACTGGATGAATTTCTCATCCTCACTAATTAGTTTACGTTTTTCAGATGGTTTCAACTTTTTAAATTTTTTTTATAAGAGGTAAATACTTTGCAACTAGAGCACTCATTATTCAGGTATGTATACAGTTTCTATCTCATAGGGCAGAATGTTGGTACGGAGCAGCACTCTGTGCGTGTTTTTGGGGTGAAGTTCACACATCAAATAACCGTGGGGATTCGAAGTAACCTCTTTATATACTTTTAAGAACTCTTTCCTTTGAAGGGGAAACATTTGAGTTGCCAATACATTAATTTGACTCATGTCTCTTCTCTGGCCAAACAATAGTAAATACTGTGTGTGTTTAAAGAAACACTTCGCATATGCTTGCTTTGATGAAAAATATTCTGTGTTATGAAAAACACAGAGATATTTAGATGGTGAGAATAAACTGTGAAGGCTTCTGCTATTTCCAAATTCAATTTGTGCATTAAATCATCTAATACAATAATTTTGTGTCCATGTATATTGTCCAGCGACCTAATATCGTATATGCCTTCGTGAAATTGAATAACATCTTTATATTCTTTAAATTTTTCCTGATAAACATTATAACACCATATTATTTTTACAGGTGCTTGTTCGAAAATCTCCATTTCCTTTAAAATATTTAATAATAGAAAGGTTTTACCACAGCCTGTCGGACCAGCTACAAGACATGTAGCCGGACTTCGGAACGTAAATTTCTCCACATCCATACTCGTTAAGTGAATAATGAATAATGAGATTAATTAAAGCTGTAAAGCAGTAAAGTACATGTTTTTAATAAAATTTCGTACAATTTTATTAAATAAAATGTTTATATAACAGAAACTCTGTGTGTTTTTATTCTTACATTACAAATTAAAAATAAAAAAGTATTAAAACAAAAATAAAAATAGAAATAATAAATAAAAAGTATTAAAACAAAAATAAAAATAGAAATATTTAATAAAAATATGAGTTAAAGCGTAAAGCAGAAAGTTAGCAGTAAAAGCAGAAAGTTAAAGCAAGTAAAAGCAGAAAGTTTAAAGCAGTAAAGCAGTAAAAGTTAAAACAGTAAAGCAAGTAAAACAAAAGCATACTAATCCCCTAGGTAACACCGATAATGAGATATTCCTAATGAAGTAAAATGATGTTAATAATATATGAGTTAAAGCAGTAAAACATGTGAGTTAAAGCAGTAAAACATGAGTTAAAGCAGTAAAACATGAAGTTAAAGCAGTAAAGCAGTAAAACAAAAGCATACTAATCCCCTAGGTGTTAGGTAACACCTCTATTGATTTACTGATTTACTGCTTTAAGGTATGTAATGTATATGAGTTTAAAGCAGTAAAGCAGAGAGTTAAAGCAGTAAAGCAGTAAAACAAAAGCATACTAATCCCCTAGGTGTTAGGTAATAACACCTCTATTGATTTACTGATTTACTGCTTTAAGGTATGTAAAGTATATGTTTTTAATAAAATTTCGTACAATTGTAGTAAAAATGAATGACTCAAAGTATATTTGAAATGAAAATCTTTGAATAGTTTACATTGATATCATATTTTTCGTTCACGCGGGAATTTTGCGTCTGCGGACGCACGCGGCGGCGGTTACGCGGAAATATTGCGCCTGCGGGCGCACGCGGCGGGCGGTGAATATTGCGCCTGCGGGCGCACGCGGCGGCGGTTTCGCGGAGGGGCTGACCTGCGGACGCGGACTCGGACTCGGAAACGTTTGCGGTCACTGTCTCAACTGTGTAACTCTTTAGATATATATTCTGTCATGCTATAAGTGTTATAAAAATACTAACTCGTAGTAGGAAGCATTCTAGCAGATTGTAATGTACACCATTCGGTTCCTCATACCTTATTACCTAGGGGTAGACACCCATATTAGGGCTATTCTAGGCTCAGGGGAGGCTAGAAAAGGCTTGAAAAAAGTGGCACTCAGTTGGCACTATGTGGCACTCACTTGGCACTATGTGGCACTCACTTGGCACTCATTGGCACTCACTTGGCACTCATTGGCACTCATTGGCACTCACCTGGCACTCACCTGGCACTCATAGAATACTCATAGAACACTAATAGAACATCACTAGATACTCCTTACGGTGATTGGGAGCCATTAAAGTTGAGGCATCAAAGTTGGGGCATCAATAATGCTGAGGCATCAAAATTGTACCGTAGAATACAAAAGGTTGGGCGAAAAATTAGGGCTGCCGAAAAATTAGGGATGGCCTAAAATTAGGGTGGGCCAAAATTGACCCATGGAAGACCAAAGGGTTGGTCGTGTGTTTGTACGTGTGTATAAGTGTAAATGTAAGTGCAAGTATCTATGGGTAAGTGTAAGTGTCATAGTGAATGTGTGTATGTAGTGTGTGTGTGTGTGTGTGTGTGTGTGTGTGTGTGTGTGTGTGTGTGTGTGTGTAGGTGTTCAAGTTAGGATAGATCCATACATACGTTCAAGTTAGGAACGAAATATGTGACGGGTGAGCCACGAGTGGCCAAAAAATTAGCGTGGGCCAAAATTGACCCATGGTATCTGGCAAGGTCAAGGCCGAAATATCATGGTCAAACAAGGTTAAGACATCAAAAAATAGGGCTAAGCCCCTAAAGGAAGGACAAAAAATTACCGTGGGTCAAAATTGACCCATGAAGGACAAAAAATTAACGTGGGTCAAAATTGACCCATGGTATCTGTCAAGCTTTGGAGCAAAGGGGAAAGACAAAAAAGGTTAAGACATCAAAAAATAGGGCTAAGCCCCTAAATGAAGATCAAAAATTACCGTGGGCAAAAATTGACCCATGGTCGAAAAAATTAGGGGGGCGTAAAATAGGGGGCAATACGTACAACGGTTGCTTACGCAACCGTTTGGCGCAACCCTTCTTCGAAGGGTTGCAAAAATTAGGGTTGCCAAAAAATTAGGGTTGCCAAAAAATTAGGGTTGCCAAAAAATTAGGGTTGCCGAAAAATACCGTGGGCCAAAAATGACCCATGGAAGACCAAAGGGTTGGTCGAAAAAAGGTCAAGGCCCAAAAAGGTCAAGGCCCAAAAAAGGTCAAGGTCAGGTAAAAATTCGAGCTCAAAAAAGGTCGCGGTCAAAAAAGGTCAAGGGCAGGTAAAAATCGGGTGGTACAAAAATGGACCGTAGTCCGG
>JABUQX010028952.1:32500-67152 GCA_015478945.1 Trachelipus rathkii
ACATTATTTGAATGAAAAATAAAAATAATACATAAATAACAAATTTTAGTTATCTGTCCGTACATGTATTTAATTTTATAGGTTCCATTATCTAACTTTATATTAAAGGTATTGCATTTATATCAATTTATATGATAATTTACATTAATTAAACAACAATAGTTTTTCCTATTTTGAGAATAATGTTTCTAGCAAAATCTGTTTCTCTTTTTACTGATGAACTTTAAGGCTTGAAAACTAGAAAAACTGAAATCGACATTTTACATAGAAGAGCAAAGATAGAGAATATCTAATTCTTAAACAGTTTCAAACTTTTCGAAAAGTCAGGTTTCAGTTTTTTTTTTCTTTTTTTTCAGAATTATCACCACCGCTCAAGGAAAGAGTCTTATTCAAGGAAGGGATATTAAACACTATATAAGTACCACCATCTAACGAAAATTTCTCAGGATGACCACAGACGCAGGCCTTAAAGTGAGGGAGATTAAATTCAGCAGGAAACACAGATGGAAGAAACAGAACAGAACTGGCTCGAAGGAAGGAAGTACCACAGTGGACAAGTCTGGACCTGCTAATGTCAACACAAAATTCATGTGCAGACACTGCACCCCTTGTGCTACGAGGGCGTTGTAAAGGTGGTGGTACACAGGTGGTCAGTTCCCCTGAGTACTTGCTCATAAGGTACCAATAAAAAAAAGAGAGAGACAAAGTTCCAACATCGCTTCGCAAAGATAGAGGGTCAAGTGAATTGGAAAGTACAGAACAGCTTATAAGTCTTTTGACCTTAATATTATGCTACAATATTTTTTTGTTGTACACTTTCTTGTCATTTTCATTCAATTTTAATATTTAAACGTAACAATAGAGTACAATTTTATTTTTTATGAAACAGTTGCTAAACAACAATTCCATTGAAAATAAATTCCACATCTAATACAAGGTCTTCAAATTGCCTTTCTCACAGAGTTGAAAGAAATAAATATTATATTTGGTTTTTAAAGAGCAAAATTTTTAAGTTGGACGCATCTCCTTCTTACTAAACTATTAATAGGAAGATGGGGCTGTATTTAATAACATACGGTTTATTAAAAGAGATATTAATTTTGTTTTGTAATTATATATGGGATTATTGTTATGTTTACGAGTACCGTATATTAGATGTATTTGTAATCTTCTGAAAACACCTGTTAGTACTGCATGTACAGAAATTACAATAAATTTTTATCTCTCAAAGTTTAATCCTATATACATTTTATAAGCTATATAGCTTAGATCTAGTGGTACGCCAGATATATAATCTTATTATACGGCCGGATACCGATAAAGGATACAAAATTTTACCTCCGATTGCCTGAGAGAAATTCATATTTATGCAAATCATTAAATTCCTGGTCTTCCTGTAATTCACCATATGTTCTACATTTCTTAAAATTATTTTATATTAACACTTAATTATTATATTAATATTTTAAAATATATTTTACATACTATTAAATATTCCATATTTCTTAAGTTTTGAGGTGGTTCACTATTTTTCACTCTATATTTAAACTTGTTGATGGAGCGTTCTCTTCCTCATTTAGTGTCACTTGCTGTGTTCCACAAGGTTCTGTTCTATCTCCCTAACTTTATTCCTTATTTTCATCAACGATTTTCTCAGCTGCGCTTCTAGCTCTGTTTACTCTTATGCCGATGACTCAACTTTCCACTTTCTACTAATTTCAAATCATATCCTTATTTTGCATCTAAACTTGCCTCTCAACTTCACCTTTCCGATTCTATTTCTTGTCGATCTGGATGGGATTTTCCAGGTGGCCCGCCTCAAATTCAATTTTTTTAAAACTCAACTTCTTTCACATCTTACTCTCCTCACAACACTTCCCATTTTTCCTATCTTCTTTGGGCAGCTCTAACGTCTCACCTGTTAATAACATAACTTTCTTGGTCTGAACATAAAAAACAAATTGTCTTGGAACCTCAAATCACAACGGTTGCTAGGTGGCCTCAAAAAAGCTGGTTATTCTGTTCAGGTTGGCAGGAATTTACTTTTCTTCCTGTGTGATATTTAGAACCTCCCGGTTGCTCGCTGTGGTGCCTCCTTCTTTCCAGCAACCTCTCTCTGTGGAACTCCTTACCATCATATGTTTTTTTCCTGCTGTATTTAATCTTCCTCTCTTCAGAATCTCCGTCTGCTCCTCACCGGAGAGATATGCTTTAGACTTAGGTTTTGGGGAGGCTGCTATCTGCTATAATTTATTGTGCTTCCTCCTCGAAAGGACTCTGGCCGGTGATTGGTGGAAACCTGAAAGAAAAATTAAAATTAAGTGTTTACTAGAACAGTTTTTTTTATTTTAGCGTTTTTATTACACAATGAAATTAATCCTTTCAGCATTAAACTTTCAGCATTAAAACATACATGAAGTTTATGTTGTCTAAAACATATCATTAGTAGTGACAAGTATGAGTTATCAGTTTTAGTGAAAGTTCTGGCTAGTTTTTCTAGTTTTTCTGATACCCTATGAAATTTTTGAGATCTCTAAAACCTGCCAGTGCATTGAAGTCCAACTACTAGCTAAAATTTTTATTAAATAAAAACTTTCCTCATCAAAACTGTTTTTAAAATATCATAGTCTAAATATCAATGTGAAACGCCATTATCGATGGTAGTGAAATGGTAGTGAAATTTGAAAAACTTAATAGTAGTGAGACGGTAAAATTCATTGATGGAAAAAACATTAATGATTATTAGAATTATCTATACTGAAAACCTTGGTCATGATCTCTGTTAAAAAAAAAAACAAGAAAATCGGCGAAAAAAGCTAAGGAATTTGGCAAAGTAGCAATTTTAAATTACCAAAACGCCAACGGTGGAGACTCGGATAAATAAAAATTTGACAAACTTCGATATAAGTAGATTCACCTTCAGTACTTGGGAGGTCAAACATGACAGCGCTAAGGTTGCTGGCATTTTTACATTGCCGATTCAGCTACATCACTTCTTTTCAGGTTAAACTCCAAACCTTTCATCGTAGCTGTTATGAAACATTACTAATATAGCATATAATAATTTTATAATAATCATTATATAAAATTATATATATATTAATTAAGATAATATATTAATATATATAATATATATATTATATATACTATAATATAATATATAATATATATATATATATACTTATCATTTATATATATATATAGTATAAACCATATATATATCTATTATATATAATATATAATATAATATATATAATATATATATATATATAAATATTTCAGCACCCTCGTCCTCCTAGACTGGGGTTTGGATAGCTCAGCACATAAGCGCCCGGAAACAGAATAGTATAAGTAGGAATAACAGAAGTGCGACGAAGGTTACAAAAATCCGCCCAACAACTTTCATGACCTATCTACTTCACCTTGCGATAGACCCCCCCACTAATGAGCATCTAGGTCGTGTCGGGGTCATCCGTCTGGGACAGAGCAACAAACCATGCCCAGCCTCAACAAAATTACGAATCATTTACTCTTATTGTGTAACCCTAATATCCTCTCGCTGAATCAGACTTACAATCCTTTCTTCTGACATTATCCGACTCATTCAAACTTTTTCTTTGGTACCCTAGCCGATCGATTCCCAAAACACCACCTCCGCATTTCAAAAGATTAACCAATTGACTATCATCCATTCCTTTCCATATAAACCAAGACCACCTTAGTACCCTCTCATTTCTTCTATCATTTACTCCTTTCGCCATGCTACCCATATCCTTAGTACGTTCATTCCTCATTTTATCAATTCTTCTCACACCTAGCAAGTCTTAAAAGACTGCACCTTAGATCTATACTCCTTATTCCACACTATAGTTTTACTACTACTATACAATAATGCAGTTAACAGCATAGCGTCATGCAGAATACTATCACACTCAAAACTTAGTTCCGTTACATTTTTTCTCACCAAAGATTCACTTGCACAAGCCACCTCCCTACCACTCACAACTTTCTTACTACAAGCTGCATCATCCGTTCCCATCTCATCCAACGTATTACTTAAATAATTAAATTCAGATACCTCTTCCGGTTGTCTATCATCCAGCATAATTTAACATTTCGGAATCTCCTCATTTACTACCCATCATCTTGTTTTTATCTACATTTACTTTTAGACCTCTCATTTTACATACCCAATCCACCACACAAAACCACATCTTCGTACAATAAGCAAAGTACCTTAAACTCTACCATTTTACAACAATCTAATACCCTCGCCTGTCAACCCTACCTTAAATTCTTAAATCATACTATTCATATATAAATTAAATAGTCATGATGGAAATATAGCACGTTCCTTCACTCCGCTATTAATATTAAACAATTCATTTCCACTCAACTTATTCTTACATTCGCTTCACTATCAACATAAATACCTTTGATTCCATTCAAAAGGCTACGATAACAAAATAAATCGTTAATACCCGCCACAGAGCTTCCCTATTAATTCTGCCATGCACCTGTCACAACTTACAAGTCCATAAAACCTAAATTCAGTTTTCTCGTCTTCTCTCTCATTTCTCACTCGTTTGTTTCAATGTAAATATTTGATCTGCACATCCTCTTCCGCTTCTAAATGCACTTTCTTCTCCAACAATCAACTCCTCAGTCACTCGACGCACTCCTTCAACCAAAATACCAGCATATATCTTCCCTACAACTTTCAATAAAGTAATTCCCCTCTAGTTTCTACATTCCTCTTTTCTCCCTCACCCTTTTGTTCTTGGTTTTTTTCCTTTTTTTTTTTTTTTTTTTTTTTTTTTTTTTTTTCAACGTAAGGGACTAATCCCTCACCTGATCTTCTTCGAGCATGCGGAACTACACCCCACAAATAAATATAAATATATATATATATATATATATATATATATATATATATATATATATATATATATAGTATATATAATATATATATATATTACTATTATATATCTATATATATATTTATATAATAATTATATATATATATATATATATATAATATATATATATAATATATATATATAATATATATTATATATATATATATATATATATATATATATATATAATATCTAATTTATTATAGATAATATATATATTATATATATAAATAAGTATATTTTATACAATAAATATATATATAATATATATATATATATATATATATATATTTATATATGAGTATGTATATATATTTTATTATATATATATATTAATGTGTGTGTGTGTGTGTGTGTGTGTATTTGTGTGTGTGTGTGTGTGTGGTGTGGTGTGTGTTGGTAATGTGTGTCGTGCGTGCGTGCGTTATGTTTATGTGTTGTGATATAACAAGAAAGTCAAATCTCTTATTTATACGCAAGTCCGTCCTAAAGTATGAAAAGACAAACTTTACATCATGCATTTTTTATGCAACGAAGATAAACAACGAGTAATCGATTTTTTATTATCTTTTTATAAAAGAGAATTGAACGAGTCTTTGGCAAGATAAAAAGAAAGCAAAAAAAAAAAAATAAAATAAATAATTTTGCAAATTTGCTCCAAAGTTTGAACGTATTAAACTAATGAATATTCCATAGTGTTATAATCTGACTCCAAAATATGAAGAAGAGCGATGGAACATTTCTTCATGTATTATTTCCTATATATATATATATATATATATACGTAACTGTATGTAAGACTAGTGAACAGATATATATAATAATATATATATATGAATATATATATATATATAATATATATATATAATAATATATATATATATTACTAATATATAGTATTATATATAATATTATATATGATATATATATATAATATATGATTAGAGAGAGAGAGAGAGAGGAAGAGAGAGAGAGAGAGAGAGAAGAGAGAGAAGCGAAAGATTTGAATGAGATAGAAAGAGGAGAGAGAGAGAAGAGAGAGACATAAATAAAGCAATGATAAAGAGAAAATAGTGCAAACAATGGCATGAAATTCAATTATATTGAATCTCTAAACATGTTAACTGTTTTTCTTAGCGTATTTCGACAGTCAATTTAAAATATACTTTTATTAGCAAAAGGCTCAACGTTTTGTGCCAGTTGCTTTACGAGAGAGAAGAGAGAGAGAGAGAGAGAGACCGAAGAGAGATGAGAGAGAGAAGAGAGAGAATGCGTGTGATAGTTAGTATGAGGAGTGTGTGAGGTGGGAGAGAGAGGAGAGAAGAGAGAGAGTGAGGATGGATGGAGAAGAGAGAGAGAAAGAGAGAGAGAGAGAGAGAAGAGAGAGAGTTAGATAATACAAACATGATAAAGGTAGAAGGGAGAGAGAAATAGAGAAACTAGTCATCAGCACATATATATCGAGGCAAAAGAGCACTAGAGAGAAGAGAGAGAGGAGAGAAAGAGAGAGGAGAGAGAGAGTAAGAGAGAGAGAGAGAGAGAGAGAGAGAGAAGCAGAGAGAGAGACGCATTTTGAATACTTTATTGGCTTTTGTGAGTGGATTAATTTATGTGACAGAAAGAGAAAAAGAAAACGAAAAATGAAAAAGTCATTTATGATTTTCCACAAATTTTCAATTAGGTTTATTTCTTATAACGTTTTAGTAAAGTTGATCTTATTTGCCTATTATTTTACTTCCACGTCGACTACTACTACTACTACTACTACTACTACTACTACTACTACTACTACTACTACTACTACTACTAATAATAATAATAATAATAATAATAATAATAATAATAATAATAATAATAATAATAATAATAATAATAATAATAATAATAATTTTATAATAGTCTTTTCCGTTTTAGGGTTTTAGGGGCCTTTTTTTTTTTTTTAAATTTACTAGACATCTACATTGGCTTTGATTAGACATAGTACGTGACCTTTGGATGTGACCTCCAGAGTATTGATATAAAAATAGTTCACAGTTTTAATTGATTGCATTATTGTTTCAACTATTAGTGATGCATAATCAACAAAAAATTAATAAACCAATTTATTAAATTTAAGATACTTTTTTTTTATTACTCACCTTTGTTTCAACGTTTTTCAGCGTAAATTTTTCTCTTAGAAAATTTATAAAAACATTTAATTTTAAAATTATGATTAAGGAATTCGAATGTACTACGTTTTTTTTTTTTTTTTTTTTTTTTTTTTTTTTTAAATTTTCAGTGTTCTGTAGTTCTAGTTCTATCCCCTACTGTCTTCCTACTGTTCATTTATGTTCTTCAATCTGTCACTTTAAAACATATTTACTCTTATGTATAACACTCTTATTCCCTTCATTACTCTTGAATTTCGAAAAGAGTGTCACAACGAACTCGCAAACGAGATGCCGCAATTAAATCTCGCACTGCTAGGCCCAATGATACTCTTTCAAAGATAACTCGCCTCTGATTCTATGCATATTCAAACTGGAGCAGTGAAAACATGTAAATTTCAATGACTTACAAAACTTAAATACTTCATCTTTCTAATCGACATAATCTTCACCACATCTACATCATCTTTGGAAACATAACACAAATCTTTCTACTATTATACTAAACCACCGATACAATAACAATGTAAACAGGAATCTCGGCATACAACCACGCCCACCTCACAATTCAAACACATTTCTTCACCACATATGACCACAAAAGATTATATACGTCCCTTGTTATTGCCCTCTCTCATCTTTCAAACATCCCCAATCCCTCCATCCTCACTCTCTCTCTTCTCTCTCTCTCTCTCTCTCTCCTCTCTCATCTCCTCCTCTCTTAATTTCGTTAGGGGTTCTAAGTCGTTTTTAGATCACCATACATATTTTAATCGCTTGCTGTCTATTGGGGCGTTGTCCATCTTTGAAAATAGTTACAAATTTGATAATCTTACATGCAGACGGGTCTTGAAAAGATGGAGTCAAATTTTTTCGTTACATTCTCTCTCCTCTCTCTACTCTCTCTCTCTCTCGCTCTCTCCTCTCTCTCTCTCTCTCTCTCGTATCCTCTCTCTCCCTCTCAATCTCTCTTTCTCTCTCTCTCCGTCCTCTCTCTCTCTCTCACTGAATCTTCTTTCAATCCTACCAGAAGTATTTACTATCCTCATCACTTACATTTCCCCCAATATAATAGATACTGCTGTTCTAAACACTTTGGTCCCATACTTCTTCCTTTGAAGATAGTTCCTGTGACTGCTTTCCACATATTCTCGTACTTTCGAATGCCCAACCTCTTATGATCCACATGATTGTAACTGCTGTGCTCGTATACTGTGAGATAAAGTCTTGCCTACAATTCTCCGCTTTAACCATGACGTACAACACTTTTTTAAACGTCGCGTTTCGTGCGATACTTCGAATTTCTTCACTGGATTTGGAATAGTTTTCTTTTTCTCCATTCTACGTAAATGTCTAAATTGCCTCTAAGTTGACTAACTATATATAGTATATATATTATTATATATAATATAATAATAATATATATATATATATATACTATATAAATATATATAATAATATATTAATAATATATCATTATATATATATATATATATATAATAATATATCCCTAAATCTCAGTCCAAATTGGCAGGAAGAAAGAGTTATAGAAGAGACATTATTGCAAAAACTATACATCGAAGAATTAAAATAAAATTTAAAACAGCTGGCAAAAAATAAAAAATAAAAAGGTTTGTCAACAGCTCTTCGGATCTACCCCCCCATTTTCACAAACCAGAATAAACAGCTAAAGTTAAAAAGTAAATGCTTCAATGGAGAACCTCCTAATAGGTAATGTAGATTAAAAAAAAGAGAAAAACATTAATAAAAAAATAAAATGTTAAATAATTCCTCTGCCAACATCAAATAACATTAACCAATGCCAAAAAGAATTACCTTAAATTTAGACAATTACAAAACCAACACCATCTTCATGTATACAAAAGTCATGAAGTTCATTTATCATCGGATAATTTTTATATTTTGAAATTAATTTAAGAATTCAATAATAAAATGTCTGTGGTCATTCTTTGCCCTAGATCAATAAATCATGCCTGATAATGTGGGCTTGTGGTCATTCGTGCTCTTAGATCAAATCAGCTGATACAGTCGATGAGGAAAATTAAATCGTTCCACCAACATACTACTTCTGACAATCATACAAGGAATCGGAATTAAACTTCAATTGTTATTGTAGTTTACTTAAGTTACTTGCCTATTAAAAGAACTTTTACATATTGTTTGTTTGAATGTAAACTACCTAAATAGTTTTTAGGCAAAAAATAAAAATTTGATTTATTTTTTAAGGCTTTGATTATCATTATTGAACAGAGGAGTTGGAAATAAATTTGTCAATTTAACCTAGATTTTTGGAATTAAACTTAAAAACAAAAAAAAAAAAAAAAATCAAAATGTCATTGAACAAATTATTACGGCGAAAACAAGCATTATACACGAAGAAACATGATCGATATTCTTATTATTTATTTGTTTTTACATTTTATGTAAATTGCTATAGTTTTTACAATGATTTAAATTTATTAAAGGTGTATTACTGAATCATATATATTTGCCAGGAGGAGTTCTTAAACCTTCCATTTTTAAATCTTTATTTTAATCACTTTCTTCTTAGGAGCAAATCTGCGTTTTATATTTTTATTCAAAAGTCTTCCTTTTTACTTGATAACCTTTTAACTTTTCAGCATTACTCTGGCTTGAAAAGGTACCATGGTCCAAAAGCTTTTGCAAATCTTTTATTTTCTATTTGGATAATAATAAATAATATATATATATATATATATTATAATACTTATATATATATATATAAATATATATATATATATATATATGTTATACTATATTATAATATATATATATATATATATATACTATATCATAATCACATTATGAATTTCTAACTGTTGACTTTATACCTATTTTTCGAAACCTGCGTGTTCATTCCATATCGTATTTATAATAGTGATACGCTTTTTTGCGGATATGAGTTATCCTATAAGTGTCAATGAGAAAACATTCAAATTTTGGATGCATACAAAGAAATACTGATATAACGTACACCTTTCATTTTTTGGACCTTAATTAGGTCACTAAAAAATGTTCTTTTTATCTCTCTGAAATATATTTTAAATTTACAAAGACGAAATAAACATGCTCTTTGGTAATGTAATCAAAAATGTAAACAAGGGTCAGCCAAACCTCATAAAACGGGTCAAAAATAAATCGAAAAACGAGGCCACCAACCTGATGGCACACCAGAATGCCACCTGATTTTCCAATAAAAGCCTCCTGGGAGCCATACAAGAGAGACACTAAATAGAAACCAATTAGCAGTGCGACGTTTTCCCGCCAAAAGAATAACAAGCAATCTCATATTATAGGATTCAAGAGTCTGGTACATCAGAGTCCAGACTCTCTATATATCTTTATTTCCCGCCTTTTTTTTCTAACCCTTAAAATTGGACACCTACTTTAATCCGTCAACGGGAAAAATCATTTGCAATTCGGTCATTATTTTGAAGCGTTTTAGGTTTGCAATTTCCTAAGGATCAATGGAGTGCCTGTTCGTTCCAGAGAATTTTATTACGAGACAAAAAGAGAACGCAAATCACAACGGCTTCTTTTAATTTCCCAAAGGAGTTTTATCTTATTAGGAATTGGATAGAACACGTAAATGTGGAGAAAGGGCGTTAAGGCTGAAATCACGCATGATAAAACTCATTTACGATAAAACGAAAATGATATTAGAATGAAATTAAAATATATATATATATAATATATATAATTATATAATATATATATATATATATATATATATATATATATAATATTATTAATAATAATATAATTAAAAATAAAATAATATTAAATTTAATATATAAAAATAAAATAAAAAATATATATATATTAATATATAATATATATATTCGCGTGAACAACAATAATAATTCACCTTATATTCAATTTTTGCAACTTGAGCTAAGAATAAATACTGCCTTCAGTAAAATAAATGTAATTAATGAAAACAATAATTTATTTAACCACACATTCACACACTCTCTTAGCATTAATGCACATTTTTGAGCTTATAAGTGTATGTACAAACTTAATTACTTCATAATGATTTAAAACCTGGCATTTAAATACTTCATAATAATTTAAAACCTGGTAAAACCTGGCATTTAAATAATCCAATAATGATAATTACAAGGTACTTTATCCAAAACGTCAGTGAGTACTTTTATGGCATTCCAACTATTACAATGACCTAGCGGGAGTGAGCATGAGTCATTGTGCATAAATTATACATTGCAAAAAATTTTCAATGAGGAACTGTAATTTAGAATTTTATCAACGTAGCTCAATTTGTGTGTACACATTCTGAAATTTACTATTTTACTGGCTGAAGTAATTTGGATTACATTATATTTTCCTTAAATATCGTGCGTTTTCATTCAATTTCATTATATTACACCCATTTTATACTGTACCACAAAATTTCTATCTGCTTAATCGTTTATCTGAAAAGAATTTATTTAACAATCTAATATAAATATATTTTTAAAAATATATTGATATTTTTCCCATTCCTCATTTTTACGGCACTATAAAATCACACCAATTACCCCAGTTCAACTTTAGATTAGCTTTTTCAAATGAAAAATAAAATTGGAAAATTCTTACAGAAGTTACAACCAGAATCAAAACTTCCGCTTCCTACCTTTATGTTCATCACGTGATAGTATAAATACAAGTGCGGTGAACTCCCTGGGGACTGATTGATGCGCACATCTACATAGACACTAAGACACTACTCTCAGTCCATTTCTATTCGCATCTTGCTGATCGCTCGTGACAGTCTGAACATAAATGGTTCTTGCCGTATAGAACTTTGGTAACATTTGCACCACTCCCCGACGACTATCTGCGATCAATTCTCATTCTCTACAGAAGAGTAGAATTCAGCTTCAAAATTTCTCAATATTTTGGATTACTTGAAAAGAGACCTGAGCCTCCATTTTCTTCTGGACGATCCTGATATATTTTGGCCACCACGCTCCAAGAGCTTAAAATTGAAAAATTCACAAAACTGAAAATTTTTAAATACTCCGGATATACTGTTATTCTGCATTAGTGATTACTTTTCATTATATTGGGCAATTATTAATTGTTCTTCTATTTAATTTATTATATATAACTTTAATTAGCAATGATTCAAAATATTATTTATGTTAAAATGTTTATATTGTTCAGTATAGTCCAGGCCTTGATAATGGGTAGACGTTGGATTCACCCCGAAACTATCGTAGCCCCAGTTTAATAAAATGGTTTAGGTAGATTGTCCCTAAATATTTTTAGCCCATTATATATATATTAATATATATATATATATATATATATATAATATATATATATATATATATATATATATATATATATATTATATATATAATATTATTAATAATATATATAAATATATATATATATATATATCATATAACTACTATATATATATATTAATATAGTATATCCATAATATATAGACGAGAGCAGAGATGAGACAAGAGAGAGAGACGAGAGCAGAGAGCTCGGTTGTTACTGAAATGTATTTTACTTAAATAATTACCTGTCATTTTTACAAAACAGAAGGGTCTGAAATTAGATTTAGTAAGTCAAACATTACACTTACGCGACATTACGGTTAAAAATCATAAATTTATTCAAATATTTTGACTAGAACAATATTATTAAATGATAAAAAATTTATAAGGTGAAAAATGAAATAGAAATTTCCTAATATTATTTTATTTCAATATATATATATATATATATATATATACTATATATCTATATAATATATATTATATATATCTATAATAGTACTTATATTATATATATATAATTATATAATATATAATTATATATATAATATATATATATATATATATATATAATATATATATATTATTATATATATATATATATACTATATTATCATATACTACAATAATATAGTAATATTATTAATATTGTATATATATATATTATTACTATATATCATATAATATATATAATATTATATATATATATAATATTACTATATACTATAGTATACATAGACAATATATATATATATTGCTGTGTCTTATATATAATATATAATATTATATTATATATACCTATATTATTATATATAGTATATATATTATATATATATTATACTTCATATATCATATATATTACTATATATATATCTAAGTCATTATACTATATATATATATTTCATTATAAAAATATATATTATAATATATATATACTATATATGATATATATATATATATAATATATATATTATATATATATATATATACTCATTAATAATATATATGATATATATGAGTCATATGGTAAAATTTTACATTAGCTGCGCCAAATATCTCGAAAACTACGACTCGTACCAGGAATAAACAGATAAGATATTTGGAATCTTGGAATGAATATTAGAGGGCCATTTTTAGAGGGGCTCGAGCCGACTCTTGCCATCTATGCGGTTTACCCTTGGTTATTCGTTTAGTTTTAAAAAAAATCAGTCCCAAAAATTTTGTTATAAATGTAAATCTTCTGAGCATCATACTGCTCTTTGCTCTCAAAATTAAGTTGACATTGTCTTCTTAATTCTTAGGCATTTGATCTATAAAATAGTCATTTGTTTATTAAAAATTTATTATATATTGAAAAATTTATATTGAAAAGTAATTATTTTTTGAGTGGTTGATTTTCAACTTGGTCAATCCTCATTTGTCACTTGACTTATACAGTCATTTGATTATTTGGCCAGTCAACTTATTACAGTTCTGTCCTTTTTTAAATTTACATGGTCTCATTTTGCTTCAATTTTGAAAAAATATGTTGTATATAGTTTATCTTTTTTTTTGCGCTGGGTGCTTTTGCAGGGCTCCGTAGTAATGTAGGTAGTTTTAATTAGGTTTAAGGTTTGCCTTTAATATTAAAAATCCGCATAAATGGAAGCCGTACCATTCCAAAATGTTGTAGATGGTCAGCCGTCCAAATTCAACAATGGTTAAAATTTAACAATCTCTTTTTATAAATATTATTATGGTCAGCCGTCCATTCAAAATGGGTATAGATGTCAGCGTTCCCATATCAAAATGTGGTTAGCACAACTTCTCTAACAGATCTCTTTTTATAAAGTCTATGGTCAGCCGTCCTATTCAAAATGTTAGTGTTTGGTCAGCCTCAGTCCATGTCAAAATGGTTAGATGCGTAAAGCAGTCCATTCAAAATGTGTTTAAGTCTTAAAGTATATCCTTTTTATAATTATATGGTCAGCCGTTCCATTAAAACCTAGATGCAACGCGTTACGATGTAACTCAACTTTCAAAATGGTTTAATAGTTGTATTCAACAATAATCTCCAACATGTTCAGTTGTTCAATTTTTTACCTATTAAATATATAGTTTTTTTAAATCATCTTTTGAAAAATTATTCTGTCTCGGCTGTGACTTTTGGGAACTCCCAACTTATTAAAAATTATTATTAGGCGGGTTAAAACACCCTTGTTTGTTTTTAGTGCTGCTTTTTAGATCACCACTATTATATCTTCTGAATATAGGACCAACTGCTCCAACTCCAATCAAATAATTTAGTTTTTAAGTTTTCTCTCCATCATCTCGTAGGTAGCCCGAGGGGGGGAGCGAGTAATAATGATATTCACTATTTGCTTAAAGTTCATTAGTGGAATTAAACTTCAAAATTCTACTTATAATTGTCTCAACTTAGAGAACACTATGGGCGATTTGGGAAGTGGGAACACTTCCCCAACCCCCACTCATCTTGTCACATCAATTGTAGAAGTTTAAGGTGAAAACAATCACCTTCAATTAAAATTAAATTTTAAATAAAATTATTAAACTGAAGAAAATGAAAAAGATAAAACAAAAATAAATAATCAATTAACAATGTCTCAATCTAAACTTGAGACTTTAATAGAGCTGGGAAAGAGTCCCTCGACCGCCCACCCCGTGAAGAATAACTCCATCAAACTTCAACATCCCTCTCGGCTCATTTCATTATAAAAATTGTAACATGACAAAAATATAAAGGATAAAATATATTATAAACCATAAGATTATATATTGTCTCCACTTTAGAGACATTGTGAGATAAACTCTCACATGAATAATCCTTCAATCCCATGTAAAAAGAAATTTAGATAACACAGAAAAGATATAGCATATCTCAATTGAGTGAGAATTATCTTATCAAATTCATCCTCCTCATCACAAAATAGAGGTTCATTGTATTATATGTATAATCATTCATTTCAAAATTATCAAAAATAATTAATTAAATTTATATAAATTACCTAATTTATTGGTATAATATGGCAAGATCATCGTGCAATTTACCTTTAAAACATAGTAAGTCAATGTTACTTCGGTATTCTATATATGATCTCACAAATGAAAGGGCAAAATCCTACTCAGGCCAAAGACTTGCTAAATCGTTGTGCATTTGACCCTCCACCACATTAATTTTCACAATATCACTCAACACAATTTTACACCAACACCCACCAAAGGATACTTATTAGACATATCCACACTTCAACGACCATAGAAAGCAGGTCACATGACAACTATCACATTTGCAACATATCGCACTCTCTCCCATACAACATAAGCCCACCACCAGTTAAACAATTCGTCAACACACGAGTCATAAGCAACTAAACCTGAGGCACCCGTGCTAAACACTACGACTCCTGGAGTACCAAAACACGCATCAATCAAATTGCGTCAACACACATCATAACTGACGTGATACAAGCTTCCACACACACAGCAGACACAAGTACAGCATACTGGGGTCATATATTATTGAAATCCATACATCGGTAAAAACAAATGCAACAATTAACACTAAAAAACTAATCATCATTGTAAATCAATTATATGTCATAAAACATGGGGGGCGACAGAAGGTACAGTAGTACGAATAATCAATTTACGTGACAATTGTGTACATTATAGTATACTATTATTATATGTCAGGAGGTAACGGTAATTGAGCGTTCGTCTCCCTAAATAAAGCATGGATCGAGGGCCAAGAAGAAGGTTTGGATTGGATGAGAGATGTGATCTATCGTTGGATAACCAGTGACAACGTATGAGAATCAGTTGATTCAAGAGCCTATGAGCAACACAAGAGTGTGTCAATGTAGCTATTCACTTAAGGGAACATATCATACCAGAAAAATTTTGTGACAGACCTAGCAACATCCAAATAAACGATAAAGCTAGGTAAACTGAATTTTATAAGAAGCAGGGAAAAGACAAAAACACTTGAATCGAAAAGCCAGTTCACACTTTCAAATTAAAAACAAGCCAGCAAGCTGTACTACCTCGTGTGAGTGCGTTGTGAAAAAGAACGGACAGGCGCTTACCAGCCTCGTTGCGGGTAGCCCAGGAAAAAAGAAAAAGAGCAAAGAAGAAGTCGCGGCGTGTAACGGCGTCCATTTACAGGATTAATGTAGGGATAAGAAGACGTACAGTATCAATTGAGTGTTACATAACAAAAACTATTGTAGCATACCATATAAATGATTAGAGTGCAGTCTCGAGTCATGAACCGAAATAAGATGTCAAAGGATAAGAGATCCTCGGTACAAGCGAAACCCAACGAAGGACTGACTATCCCGAACATGGTATTTGTTATGTTAGGTTAGTATTAGTGAATGTACGATGTATTATTTGTTGAAGAGATTTTGAATTGTTATGCAAGACTTGAGAGGTTATATCATATAAAAGTGTAACTTTTGTAATTATAGGGGAGACGAATATAGTCCGACAAATGGTTGACGTCTAACCGACGATATTAAAATTATTCATCTCCCTTAATCACACCTTTTCGCGCACACAACAGACGAGCCTCGCAACATGAAAGACGAGAAGTAATACAAGGAGGCCTGAGAGGGAGCGGGCTCTCACGTAAATATAGGATTAACAATATGATCTCTCCGGGTAAAGATTTCATAACGCCCAAGATTCTTAATGTCAGCTTTGAGGTTTCTTATAATTTTTGGTCTTGATATCCGTTAGTATAAAGTGTAGCCTCAGTTGTCCATTTCCTTGGGGGTTGTGGGCAGTTTTCACGTTTCAAATTTTTATATTATTGCACGACCGTATGGCTCCTTCTGGTGGCCAAGAGCGATCAATAACGCAGTAGAAATAATGTAGTCTGAACGGTGATAACTGGCACTCAAAGGGTTCAAACCGAAGGATGGTAGTGTGTAAAAGTGTGTCATGTGGAATAAGGGTGGAGTATCTATGATGTGAGTCTGAAAAATATGATGAGACTGACATGAGGATAAGAAATTGAGCGACAAATGAGAAGTTAAAAAGTAAGCACCCTGGAGAAGTAGACCAGTGAAGCCCAAACGCGCATAAGAGCGCCCAGTGCTGAAAGCAACCCTCTCGGAGGCAGTGAACTATTCTCCGCCTTATTAAGTGCTACACCGTCTACGTGTGTGGTGTTAAAACTGAAGAATTAAAAACGACCTCTAATGTGAATCGCTGTCAGTATAAATATCCTTCTGTAAGAGTGTCCATGAATAGAAACATAGTTAAATACACTATCATGAGTGGTATTAACGAAAATTACCGAAAACCCTATGTGACTTTATGAAGTACGTTCCATATGTGTAGACACCGAGAAAAGTAGCCAGTTTTGACGGGTTAAAGGCGGAAAAACATAGGGTGTGGAAAAAGAACAGTGGGGAGAAAAACAGGGGGGGGAGGTCCTGAAAGGTAGAATCGGGAAGGAAATAGAAAAAGAGCTCGGCAAGATCTGTCTAGAGGCCACAGTTGATCCTGCGTGGAGTTCTCAGACACGAAAATTCATACGAAGGAGCGAAAAACAAGGAGAGGCCAAAGCATACCCTACATAGCATGGAGAGTAAGCGTACCGAGAAGTTTGAAGACCCTAGACCCGCCCTGTGCAAGTATGATGGAATCGTGTCCAAAAGAGTGATACAAAAAGTACACGCCTAATATATAGAGTGAGTGGTACCATCAAGAGCACATTACGCGTCCACGTATTGATAGAGAAAAGGAAGATTCCAATGCTAGCAACATTAATTACATCTAATGATTAAAAGACTCGAAAAGAGAAATCAATCCCCTCCGGAGCTACACACCACGCTTACGATAACCTGATACTCCGTGAGATGGGTAATTTCATGACGATGGGAACTCAAAAGTACAGCGAAGGATGAAGTGCCATAGACCTTACGTCTCATATCAGGTAGTAGGACCCAACCATAAACCCAGATAAGATCGCACTCGGGTGGTGTTAAGAACACAGATATGTACCAGGTTATGTGGGCTGGACCCCCCATTCCATCATTAATATATAGTAGAACGCCTTGAGTGTACCAAATGTTCAGTAACAGGGGCTGCGCATATAATTATACCTTGGATCCCTATGAATTCACAAACGTCACCCCACTGAAGGGACGGCGTACAAAAGAGTACTTCTCTTCCACGATAGGAGTTGGCTTAAACCATCGTTCTGAAATACTAACAAAAGTCACTCATATGTCCGCGACCAGCAGTGTTTCAGTAAGCAGTTACGCCGGCGGGCATGCTGACTGATCCGCACCGTACAGGTCGCGCTAGCGGTCGCGTCTGGCGGTGTGATGTCGATCACGTATATTGCACCAATACAACAGTGACAATAATAATATGAATCGAGTGAGCAAGAAATTGCATGCAATACTCCGTCTCTAATTTGTAACAGAAGATAAAAGAAACACTATAGTCTAAATGAAGTAAAATCAACGTTATTAGATAGACATAAGCATTGAGAACGTCACCTCGCGAACAGCAAAAACGTAAACTAGTGAGAGAAATCAGCTATATATATATATATAGTATATATCTATATATAGGTGCAATAGAAATTAAATAATAATCACACACCTGCTCCCAAATACAATGAGGTGAAATAACTAAGCTAAGGCAGCCATCCACATAAAAGCGTTAGAGAGATGAATAAAACATGGTAACCATTACCTAAACCAAAATAAAGCGATAATAATAATCTATACGACCTCAAATCACTAATCACTAGTCATATAAAGATAAGGAACTCCAGCACACAAGAAGGTAAGCATTACCTGTCAACTGCGAAAGGACGACGACCCAGGCAATGGCTAGTGTATGAAATAGATAGGATAGATAAATGAAGTAAATAAGCTATATGATCCGAGGCTTATGGCTATTACGGTAAATACCTTATATGATAACCTACTAGATAGCAAAAACAACCCGGGGACGCAAAACAAGTAATGGATCTACGAAAGGCCGATAAGGAGTATTAGCAAACACATATTCATGAAAGCACAGCGCGTTATCGAATAAGAACTATGTGTAGATTGTGAGTGATAATAACAAGTGTGCATAAAAAAAAAAAGTAAGTAAAGAGAAAAATTAAAAATAATGAAAAAGAAAATGAATATAAAATATAATAAAATGAAATAAGATAAAATTAAGAAATAGAAAGAATATAAGCCAATAATGGAAAAACGGGATAATAGTGTGAGAAACATGGATGTATAGTGTAAACAATAAGAAATAAGTGAATATAAGAGGGAAAGTAATATATAAACAACGAATCGATGAATAAATCAGTTAGATATAGAACAGAAGAAAGAACTGATGGTACTATGATAATCATATAACATGGCCGATCTAAAAACTAGGAAATAACTAGTAAGCAGTATAGAACAAAACTATTATATATATATATATATATATATAGTAGTAGCGTGGGGGGAGAGCGAGAGTAGGCTTATTCCCGGTGACTGATAACTATTAAATGAGGCCCTGGATAGTACAACAATAATAGGTCGACTAAAAAAGCTAAAAATGGAGGTAAAAATAGTAGAAAACGAAGAGTTATAATGGGATAAAACATAAAAGTATGAACCAGTTATTAAAGATAGTAAAAGAATGCTGCTGCAAAGAAAGAGTATACGATGTTAAAAGGTATAAGGAAACTGAAAGTACAGTGTTAAATTATAAGCGTGATATAGAGGAGGTAATATAATGAATACGGAAGTAAAAACATAAAAGGAAATCTAATATAGGCAAAACAAAGAACAGGGGATAGGGAAAACAGTGCTATTAAAAGAACAGAATATATATAATGGCTATTCTATTTTGTTATATTTATAATATGTAGTATGTGATGATGGGGTATATGTATCGAGTGGGTATAGTGTAAGTGTCTTATAAGGGGGATGAAGCATATGAGGGGTGTTAGTTATAGGGAAGTGAGTAGATATAGGAAGAGGGGCGAGGTGTAGTGGTAAATAAGTGGTCTATGAGGAAGAATGGTAAGTGCTAGATGATTGTAGGGTGGAGATAAGTAGCTAAAGGGTGGTGGAAGGTGAGAATAAATGATCAGAGGTTGTATAAATATAAATAAGCTGAAGAAAAATCACTAATGGAGAATAAAAATGAAGTTGAGAATTATAAAACAAAAATATAAGTAAAAGAAATAAAGATTTAGAAAAAAAGAAATAAAGAATGATATAATAAAAAGATTATTGAAAAAGGAAATAAGAAATAAAATATAAATAAATAAAAGGAAAAAGTTAAAGTTAAGTAAGATTATGTTATTTACTTTAATAAAGTAAGATATAAAAAATAAATAAAAATAAATATAAAGAATAATAAGTAATAATAATAGATATAAATAAGATATAAATCACCATCAAGGCCTGGTAGCAAAATTGAATCACCTGTGAAAAAAAAGAAAATTAGGAAGAAAAATAGAAAATACAAAAATAATACCAGGAATTAGCATAAAAGAACAAGAATTAAATGTGGGTATATGAAAATAATCTCAATGGGTGATAACGTGATTTTGGAAAGCAGGTAAAAATCTTCAAAAGTTCTGAAAACTATACCAGCGATTCATACTATACCCTGGGTGATTACTCAGGTGAAACAAAGCGAACCGATAGGTATATAAACCTGTTACTTATATCTTTGAGAGGTAATTGAAATATGGTTAGACATAAGTATAGGTATAGATTACATATTGAAACAACTATGACAGGGAATGGAGAAATAATTCATTATGTTGGTAACAATTGTGGAGTTTAGTTGCCAATACAAGCACTTACGAAAGTCACACTGACGAAGGAAACTACGTGGCTATGGTTGAAGGGAGTTGGAGGACAACAGCAAAAATAGAGGAGGTGTGAAGCTCCAAGAGTGAGTAACACACATATATAGTGAAACTTCCTGATCTAACATCCTCCGGTGGCGCCAACACGCGTATGGACGGACGCGTCCCTCGATGTCGAGTAGATGCTATTACACCAGAGAACGGAATAAAGATATAGGAAAGCAAGGAAAGGTGCACGTCTAAAAAAGCCCAGGCGCGCACGCTCGCCCTGTTCTCCCGCATTATACAGAGCATAAGCTTGAGTGACTAACACGAGAATGAGATCATTAGATTTCGTAATAATGGCCAGCTGGCCTGGGGAGTAACTACACGACCTCAGTACTCCACGCATCAAGTTGAGAATCACGGGCAGCTAGAGGACTGATCCCGGCAACGCGCCTAACCGGGCCCCGATACCGAGAGAGTAGATTATAATGCCCGTAATTCAACGACTTGTATAAATTGTCAGTCTAGAAAAACCTCACTTCAACTGCGGAAAAATGAGCGGTCAAGTAATGGAGACCCCAAATGACTGAGCCATTATTCATTTTTTCTGTGCATTAAAAAGTTTAACAAGATAGTTTTTTTACTCAACGTAAATTGGTTACAATATAGAATAGTGAAGAAATAAGAAATATTAATATCAAGAATAATTCAGTCAAAAATAAAAAGATAGAGAAAGATAGTAAAATATAGAACATCTGTAATCTATATAGAGATAATAGCGAGTTATTGTCATAATTAGATAATTCATCCATTGTTAATTAAGAGATATTACAATATAAATTAATAAATTATCTCAGTATTATGAAGAATTAAAATAAAGTACTCCCTAATGAGTTTAGAAACAGAACACGTAACGATAAAATACTTACCCATAAATGAGAAAATGTCACACTCAGTAATAACATTTAGAGTTACTGTATTTAATATGTAACTAAAATTATCCATATTGTAAATGATTAATATGGTGCGAAGATTCAAGTATGAGGTGGGAGCGATCGCGTATTTATGGTATGATGATTACGTAGTGTAGTAGTGGTATGGATCTGAATATGATTAGCCGGTGTGGTGATTCTTTTTGAGGATTGGTGGGTGAGTAAGAGTATAAGTGGTTTGATTGTTTAAAGATGTGCGGGTGGATGTGTTGAAAAAGGTGAGGAGCGGAAGACATATGTAAAATCTGGGGATAGGTGGGTGAGTTTAATAAATCCTGTCAATTAGATGCATCTTCATCGCCAAACTCCTCAGGGCGTGGGCGTGATCAATTGTCTCGCGGGTGGGCGACTGTATAAAGCGACGCGCGAGTTCGGACCTGAGTCTTCGGGTGACTACAATTCTTTAAAGTTTTACTGCACACTAGTGGGTGGAGCCGGGGTAGGTGTGAGTCTCTACAATATAGGTAGACAGCTGCTGTGCTGCTGCTTTGAAATTGCGGATATACCTGAAGTGCTAAATCGAGGGTAATGTGATTCGGTGCATCGTCGATAGTATGATACAATTCTAATTAAATGTCGTCATGGAGTGTAAGGGAGAGGGCTATGGTGATGTAGCATAACATGTGACATATGGTGGGGTTTGAAGGATGGGAAGTGCTGTGAGATCTGAATCGTAGTACGTGAGCGTACGTGCACTATGACATGTCTGAGTTGAGTGGTATGTAGTGTTAAATGGGTATGTCTATCTGTTCGTGCGGTATTGATGTGGTGAACGTGATAACGAGCCCCTAGCGTTGCTGCGGTGGTAGTAAGTAGCACGGTGGCGATGTGTCTTTAATTCTGTTTAAGTGGCTCACATAGTGTGTGTTAGTATATCGGTTAATGACGTCACAAATAAGAGAAGGTGATGTGTTATGTGAGTATAATATGTCAGCGTGTAGGTGTAGCCTAAGGTGTGGAGATCGGTACGTGAGATAATACGATGATTTATAAATTATTCTCCTCTTGTCTACTATGGTCAGTGAGGGTGGTAGTGAGAGGATGTATGAACTAGGGGATTGTGTGTATGGATCACTAGTTCGCATTAGTTGGGATAAAGAAATTTGGATGTGGAATAGGAGAGGGATGGTCTAGGTATGGTGTGTGTGTGTTGTAAGTGAGGTGGGATGTAAGGGTCAGATGGGTGGTCGATGGGGCATTAACGAGCCTAGCGATGTGATGTGTGTGCATATATATAAGGAGTTTACGGAACGGCTGTGGCTTTTGGTGCGTGCGTGGACGATGAGCTGGGTGTAGGGAGAGTAGATAGGTAGTACAGAGCCCGTAGGGAGTGATGAGTAGCAACGGTTACATCCCCCGCCGTCGAGGTATAATACTAATCTGGGAGTAATTACTAATACCCTGATACTATCTTTCACTTTAGTCTAGATAAATAGGTTAGCAAATAAAAAATATAATAGGCTTATATATATAATATAGTATTTTTATATATGATATATATGATTCAGCTATCAATGTCATTTTATGTTGACTATAATATCTAATATATTAGAGACATACTTTATAAATAGATAGATATTTATATTACTTAAATGTATTTACTTCAGATACTCGTCTTAATATCCTTTTGTGTATGTTTATCTATGATCTATGTATATAAAGTACTAAATATTATACATAAAATAATCAAAAATTTACTCTGCAGTGCACTCTTTTCCAAACTTTAAGTATAGGGCAATAGCTATTCACACAATTTTTGCATATGCATCACCAACCCCGATCATATAGGTTAAAATGTTCAGTATAAATGCATTCCTGGAGGCCCAATCTGTTTAATTTTCAATACCAGTGCCAATTTGCACAGTGATCGATCCATGTTAATCGGTTTAGAACTGTTAATTAGGTCACTTTTAAATTCTCGAAAATTTTTTAATGGTGCTCGTCTTTTCGCGTGGGATTTAATCGCGTCAAAGATAAAGATTGTTATGCGCAAACACATGTGCAAACAGCCGCAAAAACAAGGTTTGATGGCAAACGCTTTGCAAATAACACTATGGCGATGTAGGGAAAATAAAACATGGCGACCACTTCGCTTTTAATGTGCGGCGCCAAGCGGCTGAGGACGGTTATTTGTGAGCCTGAGTGAAAACCATTTCCATGTGGTTGATCAACCAAGAGCACACTATTATATATTAATATATATAACCTTAAAATTCATTAACATATATTAATTATAAAAAGACTTGCTCAAGCTAAATTAATATTCACGACTATATAAATTCAAATATCTCAGCATATTAAATAATATATCCTTATTTCAAATATATCGCTTTCGAGTATCTCATTTATTTGTAAATATTAGGATAGTGAAAGGGAATGAAAATATACTGTAAAGTTCATAGGTTCAATGAGAGATCTATTGGTATAAGGGAAGGAAGACCTTCTTGGAGAGCACAGTCAGATAAAGCAGTCACGGTGAAGAATGTTACTAGCAGATACGGGTTGAATGGAAACGGCAGGTTAGAGGGATGATTTGGACTGGGTTATGTTAGTTGAGGTGTGATGTGTTGATGTGTTGTAAGAAGTGTGTAGGTTGGATGTGTCTATTGGATGCGATCGTGGATAATAATAAGAAATACATTCTCTCTGACGAAATAAACTGGAAATTATTCGGGCATTATAAATAGTGGATCCATGTAATCTATAGAGATTGCGTAGTTTAAAGAAAACGTAGGAATTGCTATAAACACTACTGAGAACTAATAGACTGCTCCACGTGGTGCAGTATGATCGGAGCGTTCGGCCGCAGGCTCGGCCAGGCGCTTTGCGGTTAAGCAAAAACGCGTTGGTGAACTCCGCCCCAATTGCTTCCTTATAGGGGACTAACCCCATCCGCGAACTCCCTAAAAAAATGCACAAATAAAAAAATATAATATTATTAAATAAAAGTATCTCATTGAAGTATGTACAGAATTGAAGGAGCGATGCCTATAATATTATATATGCATTTGATGACAAAACGATTCTGAACAGGGGGTCGACGACTCCCCTACAAGTCGGCCGTCAGTGTATACCACGCAAACTCTCGGCCCTCCCCCATCTGATCAACTCCTCCTTCCTAGTTCCTTATAAACCTCCTTAATTCCTTATTTCTACTTTTCATTAACTAGGTTTATCCGAAGTATTTATATCTTTAAAATATATTACTGTATATACTCTAAATAAAAATATAATATATAATATATCAATAAAACTTAATTAAGCATATAAATAACGTGACAAAATATATGAGTAGTATAATATAATAATAGTTAGTTTATATGGATGCTTGTGATATTAGATGATTAGGTAAGTAATTTGCTCTTTATCTATATTTAATATAACTCTATACTTAAAATACGTGATAAATACTATAATAATATAATATTTAAGGAAATATATATATACTATATAACTATACTATATATTATAATTATAATATATAGTAATAATAATTATAAAATAGGAGTAAAAGAATTGAAGAGAATTTTAAAGACATAATTAACTCAAATACAGATCTATAATATTGTGATTATATATATATATTATATATAAAATATTTAATAATATAATCTTTTTAATCTCTATCGAGAATCGTACATATTATTTCAGAAAAAGTTAACGAAAGTAAAGGATCATGCGCCACTGCACAAAGTATTAACACATGATTCTCAGCGGATTGCAGATTTTTATGTCTCAAGCACCTATTTTCCACACACAAAATAACTTTATTTCAAACTATAGAAATATTAACAAAGAGTATGTGTGTGTGTGGGGTTAGTGGTTGTGTGTGTGTAGGTGAAAACACTTGTGGCGGAGAAATTGATAGAATATGTGTTAAAAATCTTCATTGATGCAATGAGGGTAACTTTAAGAACATTATCATAATAGAGTGACATAACAAATATTCTATCGTCTTTTCTTGGCTCCTTTTCATAGTTTCAAATAGTTATTTTTATTAATCTCCTTATTGTGTGATTTTTTTAGAGCAAATTGATTCAATAACGAAAGACTTCAAGAAATATATACATTTAACAAAAATAAATAATTTTACAAAATTTAATATATATATATAATATAGTAATATATATATCATAATAATATAATAATAATATAATAGTATATTATATAAGTAAGATTTTATTTATAATACTAAATATTTTATTATATATATATATAACATATAATGTATAATGATAAAACATACAAAAACTTATCAATTTTTTATAATATAATTAATATATATTATATATATGAAATATATATCATATATATCTATAATATATCTATATATATACACTAAATCATTTATCTTCTATTGTTAATTGATAATGTATTTAATAGCAAATCATTTTTAAAGGCATCTTATTGTTAACGGAGTTACTTTTTCACGGTTCATGTATCGCTATCTCCGCTACTTAAAGTAATGCATGCCCACTTCTTTCTCAGTAATAGACTAAAAACAAAAATTGAAATAAATTTAATATTAAAATTAATAAAATTATAAACAATGCAGCTTGAAAACAAAACACTCAAAAAAAGATCTTGCGATAAGGTTGCAGCAGTGGCACGGGCTTTGGTATTACTATCCGGCTTATCCCCGAACAAAAAATAGCAGAGTCTTGACAAAAGTAGCTATGTCTAGCAAAGTACGGACGAATACTAAATGAAAAAGAAGCATTTACAATGAATTCTAACATATTTAATATAGTTAGTAAAAATAATATTTATTTAATGATGTGAGTAGTTTATATATAATATAAATATATATTCTATATATTAGAACTAGATATAGCCTCCAAAATAAGTTTTTGCTATTATAGTATAATTATTATATAAGTAATTGTATTTCTTTCTTTTCTTCTTTCCTACCTCCGCGTGTCTCCAAGAATGGGAGTAAGTGCGCTACAAGCATCGGAAAAGAAAAGCTACTAGAGGAGAATATGACAAATGGGCGAAAGAGAAGCCCAGCCTTACCGCCCCGCTCTGTACCATAATTAGTGAAAACTCGTCCTTCAACAGAAAATCCACTCCACTATAAAATGTCTTTCATGGAACACGTCTACTGCGCGTGCGCTAGCTATTGCATTAAAATCAGTCAATAAGGATATCATATCTCTCCTGCCCAGGTGGGCCACAACCATGTCCCACATACAAAACCCCGCTCATTCTCTTGCTCCTAACATGCCACCTTATTCTTCGCCTCTGCCAAACTCAGATTGTCTCCTTCAACATTGGTCCCAACTCAAACTCAATCTAACACTGTCCAGTCCCATCCCTCACATGGGGCCATCAAATACTATCCTATCCAAGCCCGCCTCACATGGGTCTTCTACCACAGCTTATCCAAACCATCTGCTAACATACTTTCATATTCCTCATTTACCGCCTTTCATATTCTCACAACCACAGCATACTCTTCTAATAAGTTCATCCTATATAATTAATTCTCTCTCACACCTAGCAGATCTAAAGATCCGATTGACTGAGAGCAAACAATGAACTTGTAACAACCTTGATCTTCATCTCATATCTCCATTTAGTCGCGAGCTTACCAACAATAAACACAGTATACAACATTAACTACCCTCATTTACAATACCCCATACGGCAGGCTACGGAAACTTGTCTCTATATCACCAACGAGGTAATGCACCAACAACCTCCTAGTCATACTACAATTTACACATACTACTACCATGTCACACAATTCGCGTATCCCTTTTTATACAAATTACATACATAAACGAGCTCAGCTCTAAACCCAGACACTGCTTCCTACTTATAGTTCTCAGCGCATTCACAACACTAAACTACTGGCTGAGTACTGCTCAACTGCGACAAAATACTCCATTAACACCTTTCACTTACTATACATATACGAGGATTCAACATACATCGAGCACACCTGTCTAAAATTCATATTACTCGGCAAATCTCTGTACTTATTCACATATTCCCATTAAATAACTGTCGTACACTTAGAGCAGATCCCATTCTAACATGAAAGCGCTATGAACATTAACTCCAGTGTATTTATAATGGTGCAGGCAATCCTATCCAACTTCTGCGACAATTCCATCATATGGTCTTTAGTAAACTACTCTCACCTTACTCAATCCCATTCCTTCGTAATCTATAACCTCCAATCCCAAACTAAAAGAAGATTAAACCAATAAAGGGAGAACACATACAACAAACCCGCTGTCACTCCGCTGGCAATCCTAGAAACCAACTCAACCAAACACCATTATATCAACACACGGCGTCAACTATACTGACATCTCATACTAGAAGTCATCAGAAGGTACCTTACGATATTATATAGTTATACCACCAACACCATAATATCATCATAATTACCTGACCATAAAGGGGTGGCATAACTACTCCTTAAAAACTCATCATACGCCTGACAAATCCATTAAAAACTCACTAAAAAAATCGTCTCTCACCCATCTACAATCATATAGTCCAGTAGATTTATATAGGTGTGAGATCACACAGTCCGCGTCTATCCAACTCAACTAAACACGTCTAAACCAATTCATTGGACCCAACCGAATTCAGCACGCCAGGTCCAGCTCTTCCAAACGCAACACATATTCTCTAGCGCGAGACCGTAAACAATACTCTCAGGTCCACGGGCGAGCTTACTTTCCCGTGCGATAGATAAATTAGTAAACTAATGCAGAGTCATTGTGGGTCAAGATTATTTCGGATATTACCCCTCACATGTTGAGCGTGATATATTATGGTATAATCAGATCAAGCTAATAAGATTAGAGTGACCCTAAAGAGGTAGTAAGTTCTTCTAACTTTAGCCTATAATCTACGTGCAAATTAAACTCATCAGAGGTCTATTCCCTCTAGTTACACCTATGCTGGAGGAGAGTATAAAATATTTTCTTACGATACTATTCCAAATATGTTAAAAGGTATCAGATATTTCATCAGTATATATAATTTAAGAAACAAAAGCAAAGTTATTCACATTGGAAATTTGTCTTTCTTCTGTGAAAATGTGAGCTTTGTACATTTTAGAGATTTACTACTTAGATTCCTAAACATAAATTATACATACAGTATTAGAGATATAACCTACCGTCGAGGATATATGGTATTGATATTATATCATATGTTACTCCAGAAATTTTTTATATTGATAATATTCTACTCAATTATAATACTGAACACATATGAAGAAAATATATGAGAGAATTAGATAATATTAGCTGAAGATGTGATTTTAAAGGAAGAATAATGAAAAATTAGGACGTGCTACAGGCCTGGTGCCCCGGCACTCTCTTCATATTATACTTAATATATTTAAACCATCTCAGTGTATATATAATATATGATTAATATAATAAGTAATATCGAGATAGAGTTAAAGAGAAGGAAAGAGATAAAATGAGAGAGTGAAAATACTAATAATGATGAAGTGATATAGGGGCGAATATATATTAATATTAATCTATATATATATAAGAGTTGGGATTATGTGGATAGCGTATGATACAATTATAATTAAAGTAAATAAATCCCCAAATTGTTTATTGATCTTTTGGGAGTATTTGAAAATAAAATGGGGGATGGAAAAAAGAAGAAAACGTGAGACAGAAAAAAGTAAAGGAGGTTAAAAACAAACCATAATAAAAGAAGTAAATGCGGCACTAAACTGTAGAAAACTGAAGGTCATGCTCTCTAAGTACATATACTGGACAGACAGAAAGAGTAAGCTATAACAACTACTGAAAAAAGTGAAGAGAAAAAGAATAAAAAATAAAAAGAATAAAAGTATAATAGTAAAATATTAATTTAATAGTTTAGTATGAAAATATAAATTAAATGAAAAATATAAATTAGGTTATATGAGAGTACTTAAATTAAACTAACTTCTGTTGTTTCACAATTACTTTATATAATTCGTAAAAATTATGAATAAATGATGTATAATATACTTAACATTCTTGGTGAACTCTAAGCACACGCTGTCGAGACAGAGGATCACTAATCGTGGATCTCATTACTAAAAATACTACATCGTATCTCGATTGCTTGTATTACCCGTCGGACTGTACTAATATCTGGCTTCCTGGGACGCATCTCTCCCGTGACATCACCCATGAAAATAGAAAGACTTCGCAAATATAAAAACTATTTTATAATAATGATATATATAATTCAATACATTACGAAATTAAAAATATCATTATATTATAAAATAACTTATAGTATCTAATAAATTTTCGAAAATAAGTTTAAAAAAATATATTGTAAAAATATAAAATTTCATAAAAATAACATTAATATTTTATAAAGATATCAAAAATAAATCTTATTACAGATGATTATGAAATTTATCATAATAAAAAAAACTCGCGGTGTACGCATTTTATATAAATTACGAGGCTAATGAAGCTGGAGATCGTTGCCTAGTATAAGGGTGTCTAGAGTGTTAATAAAGTAGAATTGTATAGACCTTCAATGGATAATCAGATGTAACAGTAGTGATACATTCCAATTCTACACTTAGGTGAAGGAAAATCAACCACGCGGTTAAATATATAAATAGGTGGAAAGATGAATACAAAATAGATCAAGAAAGTATGAAGCGTAAATTATCCCTGAACTAAGCCACTTATCAATGCAGAGAGAAACACCACGCCAGTGGTAAGAATAATATATAAGTAACAGAGCTAATACTAAAGTGCAGTATCTAATTATCCACTATATTACATGAGGACTGAGTTTTGAGCTAAAACTGAATTTCTAAGCGAAGAATAAGTAGATGAGTTGAGGTAACGCGTCTGGAACGCATTGGTTAGAAGAGGACTATACAGGCTATATAATTAAATGTGAGGGAAACTATAGAAATTATTTATGATAACTTTCGCATCGATGATCAATATATAGCCCATAGCTATACCTGGTAATACTTGGAGTGACGCTGCTACATCAATGATCATATCTGCGCGTCCCTATCACTTCCCTACTATGTATCCAGTAACCAAGGTCTAGCAATATTCGCGCGAGAGAGAACATTAACCCCAGTTTTTTCAACATAAGAAAGCTCCACCGGATATTCAGAACTCTATCTATTACATAATCTCCGATTTGCCAATAATATAGACATATAAATTCTTCTGATTAAGAATCACAAAACTGTATAAATACCTATAGATGCAATATATAGATTATATCTCTCTATTCTTTATTCTTGTTACTGCTACACACTCAAGCATTAAAGTTTCTTATTTAATTTATGGTTACTATTTAATTTATATAATTAACTTTAAATTATATTATAATATACAGTAATATAATAATAACCTCTTATAATAAATCAAAAAAATACTAATAAATAATAAGCTACTTTAATTACGTCCATTTCTACTACTGTACTTTGAAATTTCACATAAATTCATAAATGGTTAAAAAATTAAGAGCATGTTTTCAATTTCAATAAAATATAAATTTTTGATAATCAAAAAAACTAATAAATAATATAATAAAAATAAATAATCATAACTTTAGATTATATAATTCAAAAAAATAACTAATAAATAAATTAAATAATTATAAAAATAATAATTATAAATGAATAATTAATTAAATAACTAATAAAAAGTAATAAATAATAAAAATAATAATTAATAATAATGAATATTAATATGAAATAATATATAAAAAGATTAAATTAAATAATCAAATGATAATATTAATAATAATAATTAATAATAAATAAATTAAATAATTAATATAATAATAATATTAATAATAAAAAATAATAATAATAATAATATAATAATAAATAATTAATAAATGATATTATTTCAAGGAGGCATAAACATTTAAACAGCGAGTTTTTTTTTAGATAATTACTCAAAATTCGACATTTAAATTAGGACTAGATGTAAAACTACTAGCTAAACAGTAAATGTTATGAATTAAATTTTTTTTAATTAATTTAAATAATTATATTAATTCTAATAATTGCAATTAGAATATTTAATAAACACATGTATAAAATTTACTATATTACACAAAAATATTAAATAAATTATCATCTCTACATATAAATAATCTCAATTACACTTTAATATTCATAGATCTAATGCAATAAATAATTATCATAATGATAATAATCTTGGAGGATGAATTATTAATATAACAAAATTATATAAAATTTCAAGCTCACAAAATAATGGTAAAAATAATAATACAACAAATAATAACTAATAATACATATAATAATAATAATCAATAATAATAATAATCCAATAATAATAAAATGAAAGAAATTGAGTACAGACTCACGTCCGACGACAAGCCATCTGAGTGCGAACGTGAAATAACGAGAACTTCTATCCCGTGTGCTGAGAAATGTAAATGATATTCTTGTCCGACGTGATTGCCGACCCCAAGACCATTTTCCTGACATTCACCCAAACCAACTAACAATCTCTTCAATTCATTGTACGTCAGACTTGTTATTCAATTTATACTATATAATATATAGTATATATAAAATATGTAATATATTATACTATATTAATATATATAATATATATATAAATATATATATACGTATATTATAATAACATATCTTACATTATATATATATAATATTGTACTATATATACATATACTATATATATAATATATATTAATATATATAGATATATATATAGTATTATAATATATAAATATATATATATATATAACTCTTATATAATATATATATATATAACTATAGTATATAATAATTTATATACTACTAAAGTTATATATATATATTGACTATATATTATATAATATATAATATATATATATTATATATATATATTATATATGGAATATATATATTCATGATATTCATACTTAATATTATATATAATATAATAGTATATATATTATAAATATATATATAACTATGAGATATATAATATATCTGTTATATGAGTATATATTATACTAATATATATATAATAATATATTCTATACATATTATATATATATAGTATTGTAGTAGATATATATATATTAGTAATACATTATTATGTTCCGTAACTACTATATATATAAATAGTTAATATATATATAGTATATAGATATATATTAATATATAAATATAATATATATAATGTAAACTGTTAATCTGTAAGGTATGCCAATTGGGAGTGTTGGTGAGGTGCCTGAATAATTAATTAGTGTTTAACCCTTCAAAATTGAAAAGTAAGTGGTTGAGAAAATAATTTGAAATATTGCTAACATTTCGGGTATACTAATTCTCTCCAAGATCTTTTCTTCACTGAACTAATAGGAATTTATTAGAGATAAGAAATAGTGTATTGGTTTATGACAACGGCGTTAGGTGATAATAAAAGGTTAGCGTTTGTACGACGCGTAAACAAGTTTGGTAATATCATTTGCCGTCGAGTAATAAGTGCATGTTTCTCTAGCTTCACTTGGTTTGCAATGATATCTCTTATCTTTCATGAAAGGGTGGAATTGGTTCGAATAATGAGCGTGTGTGCGGTGCTACTTGTGGCATACCCGTGTTGCTCACTGATCCTGTATCTTCTACGCTGTGGATTGTATTGGCATGCTGATATACTATGATTTCACTTGTTTCGTGCCATGTAACTAAAATCAAGACTTATCATATTGAATGGAATATCATGAATAAATGGAAGCTTATTATCCTTTGATCTCAATTTAAAAACTTTAAAAACTACGTATATAGAATAAAACGAAAATGAAAATATTTAATTGTTTAATAAAGTTTTATTATTTTAACAATCTGCACTTTCTGGAATTTTCAAAGTGAATTTCATATGGATGAGGCATTGAGATTTGCAATTACCTCTGGTTAACAGAAAGTCTCGCAAGAACTTCGCACTTCCTAGCAAATAACCATTTAATCATTGACTTAATAAACTCAGAAGTATTCTTTAGATGGGAATATCTTCTTTAGGTATTCTTGGGGAACACATTTCAGTATTTCGATTGTTTTACAAATTTTTTTGAAAATATAAAAATCACTTGTTTTTTTTTTTTCTCTCAATATATATATATATAATTATTATATCATATAATAATATATTTATAGTATATGATCATGAACAATGATAATATATAATATATATAATATATATATATTTAGATATTATATTATATAACCATATATATAATATATATATATAGTATATAATACTATATAAGTAGTGAAGGCCAGTTTATCGACCAGCCTTTTCATATGAAGCATAAGAGTTATTAGCTTCAAAACTGGAATATAATCTATAATATAGGGATAAGGACGAATCCGTGTAATTTAGCAAAGTCGTAGGAGTATTATAAAGGGAATTGGTCGACCGCCCGAGGGT
>JABUQX010028953.1:0-15000 GCA_015478945.1 Trachelipus rathkii
ATTTTTTAATTTTTTGTTATATGTGTAATATTTATATTTGTTAACTAATAACTAATATTAAAACTATAAATAATATATTAATTTATATTATGAATAGTGGCGCCTATATAGGCTATTATGCTTTGACATTAAATTGACTATATTTTGAGTATCCTGATGCCATAATGAAAAAGTTGATATTCCTATTATAATATCAATCTTCTTAAAAAAAATAGACACTTTCTGATAAATCTATCGCATTAAAAACTGAAATGACAAAAATAGGTTAAGTATTGAAATTTGGTATAAGATTACTTGAGAATCCTAACATGCCATATCTGACCCAATAATGACTAATTAATAATTATAATTATATTTCTTAATTCTTTTAAATATTAAAAAGGTTATTAGTCTTTAACAACTTAACATTATATCAAATAATTATATTATAGTGATATATATGTATTATATATATTATATATAATATATATAGTAACTATATATATATTATATATATAATATATATAGGAGTATAATATATATAGTATAATATCTATATAATATATATTATATGTAAGTATATAATATATGTATATATAATATATTATATATATAGTATATACTAGTATATAATAGTATAGTATAGTATTACGTATATATATATATATTATATATTATATACTTATAGTATCATAACACGTTATCTAAAATATATACTATAGATATATTATTTAAACACTATATATTATATAATATATATATAATGATATATAGTATATATATATATATATATATATATATATATATATACTATGTTAGTATATATATATATATAGATATACATATATACGGTATATATATGATATATTTTAATATATGTAATATATTTATATACTTATATATAATATATATATAAGTATATATTAGTAAGTAGTGATATATATATATTATATAGTATATATAGACTAGCGCTTTATTACGTTAATATATATGATAGTAAGTGCATGTAATAGCTGTGTTATTTGATACTGTATAGCTTATCGAACAATTAAATTTTTTCGAAGAAGAGCTAGGAAATTATAATTGTTTTAAGGAAGGGCCACAAAGTTCATGAAGAGAAAGAGTTATAGTATAGCGTTAAATGGTATTACACCATGGATTAGGCTAATGACCATTTCTCTTAATTCATTTAAAGAATCAAACATTTTTAAATTATCTGGAGAAAGATACACGGCCAGCGTAGATCGAGACTGAGTGTTGGAGAGGAGACGGACTTCCTTAGTTAGCGTTGTAGGGATGATGATTAATTCCTGCTTCGTTTATAACGAGTTCTCATTGCTAAATCCGTTGAACAGGTGGAGCAGAGAGGATATCTTTTCCTAGCTTATATGTCAGCATGTAAGATGCAATCAAAGGATAAATAGCTTTTCTTTCCTTTCCACCAATGAACAGTAGATCAGACATTGTGACCGATTTTCGTTCATAAGTCGGTGCTGTCCTGAGCAAAAATTATTTTATGCCAACAGGTACGTTGTTGCAATAAGGTATTTTTTCTCAATTCATGTTGTTTTCTCTCAATGATGCTTCTATTTTGAAGGTTGCTTTTCAGACTTTTTTTCTCCTTTGATCAGTTCACTTTCTGGTTGAGCTTGTATCTGCGAATGATTCTTGTCAATGTTTCTTTCTACGATTTTTTTCGCGCGTAATGTAGCATTGTCCTGCAAAGCACTTCACAGGACAAATTGGAATGTGTGTTTCCTTATCATATCTGCGTGTCATTGCGCAGATCATGCTTGTCGCTATCATCGTCGAAGTCCTGCTTATAAGACTGATCACATGGGGTTTGATCATATTATCTTCTTTTCATAGCAGAATCTGACGTCGTGTGGTAGCATGTAATAGTTTGGTTCTCTTTATTAGCTTTTATAAACACAGCTTTGACGTCGTTCTTCGAGCGTGCAACGTCGATCAAGGTGTTCACATCAAATACGATCAAAAGGGAGCTAATTTGTATGTGGTATTTTAGGAACGTTTGCTAAGTACAGCAGTTTTCTTCCTAATGGTAACCCGGAAAACCGACGTTCAGTAAACCAGAATTTAAAAGGTTCATCTTTCATAGTTTTTAACACCGCTATCCTTCTAATAAGCTTCTTATGCTAAATAGTTTGTTGCAAATGCGATTAACTGCAGGATATATTTGGTCGATCAAGGATGTTAACAATTCATATGACGCTCACTTCGACACTGCAGACTTTGATGTTAATTCTTCAACAGTTGTTTCAATCCCATTATATATCTCCATTAGAGCTGTTATTTCGTCATGTTCGTCTAAATTGTAAGTATTGAAGATTTTTTTTTTATATGTAAAGTAGATACACAAATTGCAACTTTTTTGCTCTATATCTTTGGCATGCAAATAATCATGATAAATTTCATCTTGTCTCCACATCTGGAATAAGCTTGTGTATTGACAAATTATAATTTTTTATGTTCATAAATTATAAAGTGCTGTTTTTGCATTCTAATTTGCTGTTACCGTCTTTTCCTACCAAAGTATTAAAACTTTATTGTTTTGTTACTATTTCACAAGACATCGTGTTGGTAAATACTATAATTAATGAAATAAAACATGTCTCATTTATACACACCTGTCGCTCTCATACCTTTTGTTATGTTTGGTGCGTTATCTTCAGGACAACATTGAAAGTTTGTCAATTTTTTTAAATCTCAGCTCTTAAGTATTTCCTCACTTTTAGACATATATTTTCTGCTGAATGAGAACACTAAAACTACTGACTTAGTGTTTAATGTTCCACTTTTCCTTTCAAAGAGCTCTTCACTCGCCATGCCCTGACATACTTGATTATAAAGATTTCACTGTTAAGAGAGTTAGTCCATACACCGAATTGATGTTAATTCATATTGCTGAAATTCTATGTTAATGATATTGCGCTTAATTTTTTTTACACCATTTTTGCTATATTTAGGCACTTTTAACCCTTTTTATATATTTTTTGGATAATCTATTCTGAAAAGTATACTCCCTTGATGGAATATTATAATTGTGGACATACGTGATTTATTAATCTCTTTAAATCCAATGTCTGCAACGAAAGAAAAAATGGGAGATTGTCCACAGCAATTATAGCATATTTTTGTCAATAAAGAGTTCTGATTGATCTTTTCTACCATGACTATGGCAAATCATTGGTTTATCCATTATCAAAGGCCGTTACTGCGAATGTAATGTACTTGTTATGGTACGATGTTGACTGATGACTGATGGACTTGGATTCATCATCTGCTGTGTCTGTGATACAATGTTTTCTTTTTTTCGGCCACTTTTCGTCTGGAAGATTCACGTATTTCTTTATCTTCAAATATATGGTCTGGTTCTATGTTTCTCTTCAAGATGATCAATAAAGGTTTTGTGCAACAATATTTTGAACCTTCTCTGTGGGTTTCCACTTGATAGTAATGTATTCCCAGTAGCAACAAGTAGTTCACACCTCAAGGGTTTAGCCCCTGCTGTGCAAGGAGTGTAACTTCTCTAGGTAGTTTCTACTTAGGATCCGGACGAGGAAGGTTCATGATAATTGCATGTTTAGAGTCATTCCTATATATATAGTGATATATAATATATATAATATATATATATAATATATATATATAATAGTATAGTAGTATTATATATATAAATAATATGATATATACTATATAATATAGTATATATATATATATATATATATATATATATTATATATATATATTATATATATATATAACTGCTAATATATAGTATATATACTCATAAGGTAAGCATAAATGAAAATTTCATTCTCCGCGCCTCCGGCGGAATAAAATTTTCATTCTCTGGCCTCCGGCTAAAATTACTCTCCGGTGCATCACTAATTATGACCTAACCTATCTACCATACTGACCAAGCGAATAAATGCTAACATATCATAACCTGACTAGAATATTTGGACTAAGAACAAAATGTGCAACAACAACCTAACATACCTTGCGTATCGAAATAAACTACCTAAGCATTACAAAGTGTTCACCTTAGCTTCATCAACGGTAGAATTAGTTAACATTTATCTACAAAACTTAACTTATTCCCACATTTCCTATATATATCTAACATATCAGTGTTAATTTTACATTAACCTAGTAATATTTAACAAAGCTTCAACAAATTTATCATAACCTACAACCTACACCTAAACTACTCATACGCCCAACGAATAATTGCAGAAACAGAACAAAGTTTTATCATCAAGTATATTTAATAAATAGCTAACTTGAACAAGGAACATAACATACCTAACATGCCATTGCGTAACAATAAACTGGTGTCCCATTAACCAGTTTAAGCAGGTTTAACAACAGTAGAGTAGTAAGCATCGCTTATGCAAAAACTTAAAACCGGTAACCTACTTCTTCAGTAAATATACTATATCACATACATGTTAATCTTAACATTGTAAGATATTTAAGTAAAACTAACACATATCTTAGTCATAAACCTAACCTATATATATGAAACAGTAGAGTAGCTAGCATCGCTTAGCAAAACTTAAAACCTAACCCTACTTTTCTATAATATCTATATCACAACAATGTTAATTTAACATTGTAATATTTAATAAAAAACCTAACACATTATTTATCATAACCTAAAACCTAATATAAAACTGAACAACGAAAAATAACAAAGATTCACCGACCACTGAAAAACAACATGACGTATCCTGAACTAAACAACTAAACGTGTATATCATACCTTAACATACCTACTGAAATTTGAACTGCTTCCTTCTCTCGTATTACTTCAATAAGGTTCTCTCTGCCCATTACAATGAGGGATACCCCTCATTTAACCACACATTTCAAACCGTTCTCAATGCTTGCCTATCGAAACTGGTTTAATTCATCTAAGCCATCTCAATCTCCATCCTAAACCTATACCTAAACCAAACAAAAATATTATTTTGAGTAAGATATTTAAAATTAAGCCATCAGAGTTTGACTTTTAATGTGTGAACCAGCTTTAGCTGATTGGGGCTCAAAGATTAGAGCGATCGACTTGCAATGGGTGGAAGTTCAATAGGAATTGATCGCGTCAACAGATTTCTTAGTAAACCAGCAACTCCGCGAGGTGCTGATCCCTCTGCTACTATAATTAGCTCATTGAATGAACCTGTGACAGTTTTATGGTCCTATCCTACCTATATATATACTTATTCCTATTATCTCATACCTCTCTATCATATATTATTTATATACCTATCGTATATATTTACTATTTAGATATATACATTATTATTATAATCTCTCTACATATTACCTCTCTATATTACTACTATAATATATTAGTATACTAACTTACCTATACATAATCTTGTACTGCTTCTTTAAGAAACTATATTCTCACATTTCTGTGGGTACTTAAGCCAATCTTTCTCCCTCCATGATAAGGGGAAATTTCTAGGAAATGGTTTTTTCCCGCCTCTAGAGATGCTCCCCCTACGATATGATTGAAACAACGCTGTTTTCGTACAACACGCTTACCAGTCACTCTACCACTAGCGCCACGCGGGCCACGTGCCACGGGCCACTGCGCGGCGACCACGGGTCACGGTGTAGCTTCGCCAATTCTGTACATTGTAAACTAATGTTTAATAGTAAACACAGTAAATTTCAAATCTATTACAGCAGGAAAAAAAGTATTTAAGTGTAGAAAATATAATTAACTAGTAATTATTAATTGTAAATTAACAAGTAATTTAACTTGTAGCTTAATACAATTAATAATTAACATATAGTTTAAATGAATTAGCGATCCAGCTTTACATTCTCACAAAGTATATCTCACCACTCAATATATCCAATAGGTTATCATCTAACGCAATATTTAATTTAAGCTTTATACGGCACTCATTAACAAGTTGTAATTTTACCTAATAAACTAATATGTAACTTCGGTCAATGTAGTTCAATTGAATCTCTAGCACTCCACAGTCTAATTAATTAAGTTGATTAGCTTAACTAAAAAGACTAATTAAGTGAAATGACAGATAATTGTGTCTCAATATAATTTTTAGGCACATCCCCAGTAATTCTCAACTACAGTGATTAACTAATGAACTAATAGTAATTTAACTAGATGAAACTTAATCTCCCCCTCTTGTATTCATACCCGCTAGTCCGGCGGTCCTCGGGGTAAATTTTCCTATAATCTGAACAAAAAAATATCATACTTGCAGACATAAGTCCTAAAACAAATTAAAATAGACTTTTGTCTTCAAGAATGTTTGAAAAAACTTAATTATTTTGTTAAACTTTTCTCTCTTAATTCTTTTTTACCTCTTTACCAACACAAGCCCAATCTTCTTTATTCCACCTTGAAATGAGTTTCTCGTTTTTCCCAATTCATCCTCTCTTCAAAACTTTGTAATTAAAATTGATATTAAAATAAACACTTATCTAATCAATTCAATATTTTCCTCCGAAAATTTTCTCTTTTAATTAAAAAACAGGATTTGTGAGGATATTTTTAATCTCTTAAAAATTTTTTTATATTTTCCAGCGAGGCAATTATCTTAAGAATACGGCCTATTTTTAATACTCCCACAACTACAAACAATAGCATACACTCCCTCAGGCCAAAACTGACCCAAAGTGATTCATCATATTTAAGCCTTTTGTAGTATCTCCATATCTTTCTTCTTCCTCTATTTCCTCCTAAACTCTTCCACCAACTCATCCTATTTCCTCATGACTTTGTTCGTCTCTTCTTCTTCCCTTCTCTTCTTCTTTTCTACCTCCTTCTTCCTTCTTCCTTCCTTTACTTCTTTCTTCTTCTCTCTTCCATCTTCTCTAATCCTTCGTTTTCTTTCGTTTCTTCTTCTTCTTCTTCTTCTTTCTCTTTCTCTCTTCTCTTCCTCCTTTCCTCTCTTCCCTTCTTCTTCTTCCCCTCTTTTATCTTCTTCTTTTCATTTTCTCTTCTTTTTCTTCGTCTTTCTCTTTTTTCTCCTTCTTCTTCCCCTCTTTTCTTTTCTCTTTAAAATTTCATTCATGAATTATATCACGCTTCATTTAACACCATCTATTCCATAGCTCGTTTTTCCTCTCCCCATAGTTTATCTTAACTAATTTTCTTATAACACCCCACTTCATACACTAAACACAAGGAAAAGATACAAGATACACCAGTGATATATAAAAAATCATCAATCAACTTTGTTACAAGATATATTATAAAACATATCCACTACCTACCTCATATTCCTCGATACACAGCTTATAAGTTCAATGCCAACGCTGCTCATCATCACACCATATTACAAATTACAATTTACAAATATTACCAAAATCTTTACCACAATTGTGGTCCATGCGTCATTAACTCTCACTTTACTAAATTCAAATTACACAATTACAAATATTTAACAATTAATGTCTATCACATATTTCAACCAATCATTACACCAATTATAAACTCATCAACTGTACCGATGATAGCTATGCAAGATACATAATGCAAGTCACAAGACTCAAAACAAGATACAACAAATATTATGCACAATCCTTTTGCAGAGCACGACACAGAATACATATAATATGACACCAAGTAAAATAGAGAGATTATATTTCTTACTTGTACATCGCCCTCCTTTCCACTGATACAGATCAATACTTCGATTATCTAGAAAGCTAAAAAGGTGCACTCCTTGTCGTGCTCCATTATAAACATTTCACGTGCGTCGTCTGTGAACCATATACACTTTACGTTTCGTTTTTTCTCCTGTGCCATGCTCTCCATGAAGCTCGCAGTCAATGAAGCCCTCTCTTCAGGAGATTTACTATCGAGAGCACGACGAGAGAGAGTGAGAGACGAGACGAGAAGAGAGAGAGAGAGAGGAGAGAGAGGAGAGAGCGCCTATACCCTGAGAGAGAGAGACGATGCACGAGAGAGGAGTGCAGTAAAAAAGAAGGGTGAAATGCTGAGAAGTGAACAATATTTAGCCCATCAACTAAATACTCAAGAAATGTTAAGCGTACGAAGCAGTCCCCCTCTAGCTACACCAGTGTGCTTATCAACATGAGAGATGATAGTAGACGTGAGAGCGATATTCTCGAGCACGATGATTACCTGGTATGTGATCTGTTGAGATGAGTGGATCTGACCTCTCTGTTCGGTGGTGACTTCCGCTGGGTTTTTCCCTGGGCCCTCTGTCTTTTTTGTTTCAGCGAGTTATCGCTATCTGGTTTCTCACCCTTTCCGTCATCTTAGCACCCTCTCCACTCCCCTCTTGAGGCCTGATCTCCGCCTCCGCTCAAGATCGTAGTTTCTCTTTTTCCCTCTTGGAGAATATCCACTCGTAATCTGTGACTCCAGAACATGTAATGAAAATGACTCCCTTCTTCCTCTCCGTCCCAGTCAACCTACGCTAACTCAATGATCAGGAAAGATGAAAGATAACAGGAACAGTGTCTTTCGGTGCTTCTTTGTGTAAAAACATAAGCAGTCAGGAGAGAGAGAGAGTGAGATCCAGAGAGTAGAGAGGGAGAGGAGGCGCAGAGACTCGGCACCCAAGATGGAATGGATCTCGCACTGAGGAGAGAGAGAGAAAAAAACGGATGAAAGAGAAGTTATCAACGAGAGGAACAAGACTGCACTATAGGCAATGAGCAGAATCATAAAATTAAAAAGAATGCTCATCCATATACACAACTCCATCGCTAAGAAAAAAAGTCCACCCAGCGAAATGATCTAAACAACAATGTGATAAGAGAATCTCGATCACTTCAACACCTAACTCCTGAGTCAACCAAAACGCTATATCGCAAATATCAGTAATATCTCTCACATGTAGCCCGAGAAAAATCTCAAATAAAACTCCCTAACCTCCAATCTCATCTAACTACATATCCCGCTCTAAGTCATATACTACAGACCTCTTCTTGTGACTATTCTGACTCTTCGAAAAGTTATTTGGCCTAATAAACAAAAAAATAAAATAATAAAAAATAACAATAATAATAAAATAATAAATTCCCATCTAAAACGAGACTTAAGAACAAGACACAAATTAGCCATAAAACAAATGAGAAAACTAACAAAAATGTCAAAGAACGAAGGGCAATGGAATTAAAAATACTTCAGAAACAATAAAACAAAATTAAAACAAAAATTTTAAATATAAACTTGAAAAAAACTAAAAAAGAAAAAAAAATACAAAAAATATAATAAAAAAATAGTACATAAACCATAATTATTATTATTATTACTTATTATTATTATTATTATTATTATTATTACCAATTGTGAGAAAGATAAATTGGAAAACAAGATTATATACTGTAGATCTTCATTAACGATATTCTGTATTGTGTACCATCAGCGTGTGTATCCATATTTGGAGGAACATCTTCGTCGAGAAAAGATAATAATCAGAAATCCTAGACCCAAATGACATCCGTGACATCCGATAAATTACTAACAATATATCGCAGTCTGACAAACTCGTAACAAAGCAACACCAAAAAATTCGCCTCTAAGGCCTAAGCAAACCGAAAATGCTTTTAAGAAAGACAACAAAATAATTACTAAAATTAAGATGTTAATCTTACCATTTACCTTTTTCTCTCTCCCAAGGTTAACGATATTAGGCGGGAATCCTTGGAGGACGTCAGGACGGACAGCAGGAGCTCTGTCTCGGCGGTCCTATGCCCTTTATTGTCTCGCGTGGAATAAACAAAATCAATCATCTTCTTTTAACTATTATATTATTATTATTATTATTATTATTATTATTATTATTATTATTATTATTATTATTATTATTATTATTATTATTATTATTATTATTATTTCGCAACAGCACCGGTTTTACAACTATGTTCAGCGTGCATAAATTAACAATTCAGGTTTATACTAAAATAGATTAATTCGTCATTTGCAAAGCTAGGAAATTTTTATCAAATTGTTAAATCAAAAATAAATTGTTTTTCCGAACCTTGGCAACAAATTACTCAATCCAAAGTTCAAAAATAAAAAAATAAAAAAGAATTTAATTAATAAAAGCAAAAATGCATGTTTTTTTGTTGTTTTTTTTCTTTTTTGGAAAATTTACAAAAGCCATAGTTTGGAAGCGGATCTAATACGACAGCTAGCCAGCATGTTCCACAGTAAAGATACTCTAAGATTTTTGAAGATTCTTCAAGCCAACTGTTCCACAAAGCAAGATGTTGAATGACTGCTACGTAAATTAAAGGTGGCGCTTTTATCTTTAAATTTTCGCTGTAAGAAGAGAACCTTGATGGTTGATATCTTGTTAAACTGTTATTAGATATATAACCACTACTATGGTATAACTTTACATTTTAAAAAGTTTTATCTAATCTCTTAAGCAAATATACCTTGTACAAAATTTATTACGTTCTATTATTTGACAGTTTTTGACAGCATATTAACCTTAAATCTCGAAAATATAAAATTTGTATTTTCTATTCCAATATTTGATGGTTGTCGTTAGTCTTTTAAACGTCATTTATTTCGATGGTTTTATTTTATTTTTCTACATCGGTTTTTTTTATATTGCTTAAATTAATTGATTGATTAAAAAAAATAATTAAATGAATAATTAAATTTTAAATTAGATTTTTTTATATTTATTTATATATTTACAGTCAAGTGTTGCACTAAAATCAAGATTCTTAAAGAGTTCTGCTGGTTTGTCTAAAGATTTCACTATAGCCTCCTTTCAAGATCTTGATTATTGGAACACACCATTTCAGTTCGTGCCAAATGCTATACACTAAGATATAAAAAGCTAAACGTGGTCCACCTGAGAATAAGTATATGAATGAATATATCTAAAATTTCAGACCTTAATTTGTTTGATTCAGAAATTTTTGGTGAATTTTCAAAAAAAAAAAATCCTTTTTGTAGGAAATGAGGTAAATAATAATATTCCGATACGTTAATATGCTGAACCTTTCCCATTGTGCCTTCCCACTGGTATCTTTTCTAAAGATGAGTTTAATTTTATTTTATTTTTAAATGTTTTAATTGATCTATTATTATGAATGAGTTTAATTTTATTTTATTTTTAAATGTTTTAATTGAATTCTATGATTTTCACTAAAAAAAATAAAATAAGAAAAATAAAACAAAAACCTAGGATAAAAAAAAAGACAAAATAGTGCTCTATTTAGCTGTTTTTGGCCTTTTTCTTACTATATTTTAAAATATGAGGATTGGGAATAAAATGGTTGTTTGGGTCATTAAATTGAGTGTTTTTAAAACTAAAACAATACCCTAATTTAAGTTTTACTATTCTACAAATGCATGGCAGATGGGGTACGGAGTCACCCATTGAGGGGGACCTCGTCCTCCAAGTGTGGTCCCCTACTACCTCTTCTTTATATATATATATATATATATATATATACAATAACGCTTAACAACATAGTGTATCAGCTTTGCACCCATATATATTTCTATTTCTTTGCTATATATCTTCTTATGTCTTTTATATATATATATATATATATATATATATATATATATATAGTTTCTTCCGTAATCGATTAAAAAAACTATGTATTTTATTAAAAATATATTATTTTATAAAATTTATTAAACTACATTTAATCGCTAGTTAATATCGTCATGCACGCAAATTTTAATTTTTTTTTTTTTATAAAACGTATAGTTAATGTTACTATTTTGTTATTTTAATTTTTTTATAATACATATTAAAGTTTTGCATCGCACATCATGATAATCACTAATCAGACTATAGATGTGTCACAATAATACTAAAATAGGTTTGTAGTAGTTTATAGTATGCATAATATTGAAGAAAGGTATATTAGCACCCAGTCGAGAATAAATTAGCACATTCATAATGTCTTCTGAAATTTGTCTCCTTTATGTCTACAATCTTTATTTTCCATGATTTCGAAAGTTTAAAAATATTTGTTTAAAATTTTTAGCTATTTCAAAAAGGTATGAGAATATTCTAAAAATGTCAGCATTAAAACTTTATTTAGGTTTTTCCAAATACGCCACGAGAGAGCGGGCACATTCAAATGTCATGCTGGGCACAGAATTGAGCTGCTCTGTAATAAATGTAATGCGCATACCTATAATTATAGTACATATAGCATTTTTTTTCCAAATAGTATAGGCTCAGTAATTGGTATTGCTTGAGAGACAGAATCCTATTATAGCCCATCATTCACTCCTCTCCTATCACAGCATTTCACGCAAAGTTTTGAGAAATTACGGTACTTAAATATTTTATTATATATATATATATATATATATATATTCACTGCCTCTCTGCTTATTTGTATATATATATATATATATATATATATATACTATATACTATATATATATATATATATATAGGTTCATGTCGATTATTTGTCCAGAAGCTTCAGAAGTCAATTTTTCATAGTTACGTTAGAGAACGCGAAGCATAACCGGGGGCATAGTCAGAAGAGTTTTTTTAATATCTATTTATATAAATTATTTATAAAAATTTTTTTTTTTTTTTTAAAACGAGGAAAAGTGAATAAATTATATAATAATATAAGTTTGGTTACGTTAAGTAAGGTTATGTATGTTAAGTAAGGTTATTTTAAGTTACGTTAGGTATCATTTTTCTTTTTTTAATATTTTTAGAGGTGTAAAGCTCTTTTAATAATATAGTTTTATTTTAAATCACTACAGTTTCATTTTGATTTTCCATTCTAAATGTTTTCGAATCCAAGCAATCGATAAAAAGCACACAGATAAAAAACATGATAATATATATATATATATATATATATATATATATATATATATATATATATATATATATATAAATATATATATATATATATATATATATATACTCCCACTCTTTTCTTTATAGCTATATATATATATATATATTTTATATATATATATAACTTATATATATATATATATATATTATTTGCTTGACTAAATAAAAAGAAAAATCCAATATTGACTTTTTTAGTATTTTTTTCCATTATTATAATTTTTCGGTTGAATTGTTTTTCCTTGATCGAGAGAAAGAAAGAAAAAAAACGTCTCAAGGAAACTTTTTGTTTGATTTTACATAAAAAATTTTATTTATATTTTCTCTTGTGTTTTAATTCAAAAATTTTTGTTGTTGTCTTTCTTGTCACTTCCGGTTCCTTATATTAATATTCAATAAAGATTTTGTCATTTCTGAATATATATATATATTTTCATTCTTATATATATATATATATATATAACTATATATATATATAACATATACATATATACATTTATATATATTTCTATATATCTCATAATAACATATATACTGCTACTGCGCTGCTGCTATATAGATGTTAAATATTGCATAAAAATCGCAATTATATAAATGAAGAAAGAACATATAATGAGAGGGTAAAAATTAGCAACGGCTACAGTGCTGCGGTGGTTCGAAATCCCAGAGAGGCAGGATACTTTTTACACTACAACCTCACCTCATTCTTCTTTAACATTATTTATAAATAAGATATATTTTTTTCTTTTTATATGCATATATATATATATATATATATATATATACTGCTAAAGTGTCCTCTCGTCTATAACTATATAATATATATAGATAATAGAGAAGCAGGAAGTGTTCCAAACTTTACCAGTGGAGTATATATGTAAGAATGAGCATTGCTGTTAAGTCTGTGGTCAGAGAATGGATGAGACTATGTGGAATGACGAGTCGCATAAGATCTCTTCAAAGGAGTAAGTATGCGAATAAAGAGTTCAAAAGACCAATGTCCATTGTGATAGCAATAATATAAGGAGATTGATGAAACATACCGACGGTTAGAAAGAGACTGGAGAGAGAGAGAGAGAGAGAGAGAGAGAGAGAGAGAGAGAGAGAGAGAGAGAGAGAGAGAGAGAGAGAGAGAGAGAGAGTTTTAAGTCGAAAGCCATATATAGATTCCATTTTATCAAGGAGAGCAGAATGAGTGGAACCACCTCAATTACACGATGGATATTTCATACAAGGATCAACTAAGTTTCTATGTAGAATTACGTGGTGAGAAAAGTTGTGAAGGAGCTTAGGAACACCCAACCTTTAAAGAAGCTTGTCTAGTGTGAGAAATAGTACGATCCTATTAAGAAAGATCGCGAGAGGAAGAAATACCAGGAATATTAAAGACAGAAGAAGGCTTGAGTTGTGGTTTTCGATGATATTGTAGTTGTATGAAAGTTTTTATTAAGTAGATAGATGAAGGAATGATGGAACTCAATTTATGATGCACTTAAAGGTCAAAGTAGCTATTTTCACTGATCCAGTTAGCAATTCAAGAAAGATTAGAGGTTAGTTGTTGTTCCAAGGCCATTTTTCTAGCATTAACTATTTACTGAATTGAGTGAGTTGTCATTTAAATTGAAAGGATTAATGAAGGACGGTGTCGTCGGTGTACGAATGGATAGGAGAGAAAGCTTGTTATGAAAAGTAGAAAAAGAGTTGGTCAAAGAGTTGCTCAAAGAGTTGGTAAGAGTTGATTCATACAACTCTTGATAGATGTAAAGAATGAGAGTGGTTGTCTACAGCAACTGCTATAAAACAATCGGAAATAAAATTAGAAAGAAAGTTACGGAGAGAATTCTCTTATCCTTAAGGATAGGTGCAGAAAGAGGAAAGTTTAGGAAGAAAGCTTTGAACCAGACTTTATTTAAAGCTTTTGATATGTCTAGCGCCATAACAAAGGATTTACAGAAATTCCGAAAGGGAGAAAACCAAGAATCGGAGAGAAGGGAAAGAAATCCACAAGTAAAACATTCTTTATGGAAATAATACTGTATGATTTGAGATAAGATGAGATGAATTAAGCTTCAAAATTTTCTTGAAACAAGAATATATTCACAAACGTTGGAAATAAAATAGGTTAAATCGATTACACGATAGTTGGAGCTTTGAGAGGAGGAGGAGT